>JAQQZR010000016.1:18015114-18027883 GCA_030068235.1 Notoglanidium macrostoma
ACACACACACACACACACACACACACACACACACACACACACATACACACACACATACACACACACACACACACACAGGCAGAATCTACATGAACTGCATTTGCATTAACTGTGTGATGTGACTACAATAAACAAACCACTGAGACTGGAAGTTAATGTACTTTTAACATTTTTTTAAAAGGTTGTATTTGTGCTTCTTCTGTAACCAAAACTTCTGATCGTAATGTTTAATTTGTTGCGTGGAGCAGCTGGTTAAATGTTCAGCATTTTGTACATTTTAATTAATTGTCTTAAACATACACGTTTGAAAGCGACTCACTGCTAGGAGCTAACGGCTAACTTCTGCTAGCTTCAGTGATATTCTGATGTGTTTAACTCTTCTCATTCATATTAACAGTCCTAATCTATTATTGTTCATTAAGTCATATCACGCTGTCTTAGTCTTGTTCTGATGAACAAATGAACAAATGAATCAAA
Organism: Notoglanidium macrostoma; assembly: GCA_030068235.1. Lineage (NCBI taxonomy): Eukaryota > Metazoa > Chordata > Actinopteri > Siluriformes > Auchenoglanididae > Notoglanidium > Notoglanidium macrostoma. Next base: position 18,015,592 of record JAQQZR010000016.1, read on the forward strand.
GAAACGGGAAAACTCGGATTCAACAATCAAATCAATTCCTGAGAACTGGAGCTGGGGTCGACTCAAATTCCTGAAAATGAACAGTTAATACAGCGGGTTCATGTGAGAGAGAAAAGCCCCGCCCACAGGATATGCATCATCATCATCATCATCATCTTCATCAAATCTTTTTCCAAATGTTAAGCGCTCCAGGAGGAAACAGACTCTGTAGTATTTACAGCTTCATAACTGCAGCAAAGACGACTTGGAAATGATTTATATGTCTCCTGACAGACAGACAGACAGACAGACAGACAGAGAGGAGGAGGAACGAGAACAGGCTGTGAAATCACCTCCAGCTGAATTCCCTCATGCCACAATGGCTCAAAAATAAACCACAAAGTTCCCCATGTACAACAGGAACCTTAAAGGTACAACAGTGGGCAGTGAAAGGTTATAAAGGTACTACACTTATCTCCTCGTGTAGATCAGGCGTAGTGCTGAGAGTTGTACTCCACTGACACTTACTTCTTTTTTCTCCCCAGACTGTGTACTTTGTTAATTAGCTAATTAGCATATTGCACAGGAGAAATGAGATCAAACCAGGACACAGAACGCAGATGAACATCGGCTCAGTCGTTATCCAGATATTTACATCCAAATATGTGTTAATGGAAAGTGTAAATGAGGCCTTAATGAGCTCCAAATTAAAGATGTTTTAAAAAACACACATCGCTAATCAGAATAATAATCACATTCACATTCATATTCATATCACATCTTTCATTTTCATTAAAATCTCTGGCTGCTGTTCAAAAATGAGCAAATTACAGCCAACTCTAAGTAAAAAAACAAGACGTGAACTTTCACATGTGTGATGGAGGCATAAAAGCAAGATTCAAGTTTGCATAAAATGAATAATATTTTTGTAGAGAGAGGAACGAGGCGTCTCTCGGGATCCACTGAGAGTGACTTGGAGTGAAGCTGCTGATTGTAACACCCATTAGGACATCATCAGCCCCGAGTGTACGTCTAAATCCTCCCGCATTCCATCAGTGGGTTAGAACGAGACAATTTCACACTTTAAAATCATCCCTTCAATCAGGGATGTTAAAGGGCTGTAATCTGAAGTTACTTATTTTTATTATTTTTAAAACACACTATCAATTCCTTGATTATCACCAGCAACAGGTTCTGAAAGTAGAAGGATGTTTTTGGGAAAAGGAGAGCTAAGAGAAACTGTACACACTATTAGGCTTAAGTGATAAAATTGATTAAACTTAGTTTCCTAATAAGTGATTAGAAATGACATGAGGTCAGTCAACTACTTTTGTTCATCTTTGTTTATTAGGTCTGTCATGATTAGAACGGTCTAATCATGTTAATAAAATTGGGCTGAGATCAGTGGAATTACATTGTAAATCTAAACATTTAAAGCACATTTTCACAACACAAATGCAATGAATCAAATTTTTAAAAATTTTACCAAGTTATCAGTGATGCAATGGGAATTCTGTTTATGGTGACTATGCATCGCCACCTCCATATTGTTTTGATGTCAGGTGTGTTTATGTCAGAGAACTCTGGCAAGGTGGATGTTGCCTGCATTCCCAACTCGGAATTCTGAGTCGAATGACCGTTGCATCGCACATTTCTGTGTCGGAATTCAGGTTCCGAGTTCACTGGATTGCAGCCTAAAAACATGCATGTTTGTTGTACTCTGAACTTGGAAAAACCTGACCTCTGGCATGGAAAAGTGCAATGGCTATTTGGAATTTCATGTCAGGAACTCAATTCATTTCAGTTTTATTTGTACAGCGCTTTTAACGATGAACATTGTCACAAAGTAGCTTTACACCTGACGTCACAATAGTCATAGTAAACAGATCATCTGATCATTTGCATACTTTCCTACTTGATATGTCTTGATATGTAGCTTCCGCAACACCCCCCACCCATACAATAGAATGCAGCAATCACCCAAGAACGACCACCCAGGGACCCACTTCCGCATGCATGAGCTCATCCATGCTCAGGAATGATTAGTGTTACTGTGATTGACAGGGAAGGGAGAGTATGCCCCTCCCTCTCTGAGACTGAGGCTCTCTTGGACTCCCAGCCATGGACGGCTGTGGCAACGTTTTTAGTGATTTTAGTGTACGGTTTTCTCAGAAGCCCCCAAAAACAAAGCCCACTGTAACAGAGATACCTTAAAAGATGAACAAAACAGTTGACTTACATTATACGTCATTTTTCTTCAGATGAAATTCTCTACAAAACTTCATGATAATGGAGCCTGAAATCATAAACACTTCAGACTGAGAAGAGGAGAAGAAACAGAAAGTCAGGCGTGAGAAGATAGTGACAGTTGTGTACACAGTGTGTGTGTGTATGTGTGCGTAATCAGTGAATCAGGACTTGAGGCCATCGCTCAGTGTGTGTACATAAGCAAATGTGAATTGGTTTGATTGAGCTGTTGGGCTGCGTAAATTTCTCTCCACACACTGATTACACAGTTCTGTGTTGAACACTGTGTCACACTCACTACTGTGTGTGTGTGTGTGAGAGGGAGAGAGAGCGCGAGAGACACAGACAGACATCCTCCCCTTCTCTCATTCTAACACTCTGATATGCCCTACTACCACAAAAAACTCAGAATTACCTGCTTCCATTATAAACGAGTCCTGGTGCAGCCTAATTGAATTACAGCATACACACACACAAAATAACAAAAACACACACACAAATATAGACACACAGAGGTAACAAATGACTCCCATGTTGGTCACAGGAGCATGAAGAGAATTCCAATTACTGAGATTTCGCAGCCCCAAGCCCTGTGTCTCACTCTCTGTCTCACTCTCTTTCTCACTCTCTGTCCCGTTAACATTTTCATTTATGGCATGTGGCAGACGGCCTTATCCAGAGCGACTTACAGTGGTGCTTCGAATCTTATCAGTAAATCCATCCTGATACTGGATCACTAGGTCAGGGACTAAGAATACCATCAAGTCTAAAAACTCTGTTTTCATTTGAAGACTGCCAGGGTCTCAGTTGTTTCGACAGATAGGTTCATTCCTCCACCTCGGTGCCAGAGAAGATCCATGATGCAGGTCTTCCATGTACATTGAGAGATGGAGGGACCAGTCAAGCAGTGCTGTTGGATTGGAGTGAGTGCGGTGCAGTGCGGGACGTGATGAGTGCATTGAGGTAGAAGGGGGCTGGTCTGTTTTTGGCTTTGTAGGTGAGCATCATTGTTTTAAATCTGATGAAGCAGCTACAGGAAGCCAGTGGAGGGAGTTTGGCAGTGGGGTGGTGTGGGAGAACTTTGGAAGGTTGAAAATAAGAGTTATACCTGTCAGGAGCGAGTTGCAGTAGTCCCAGTCTTGAAATGACAAGGGACTGACCAAGTACCCGAGTGTCTTGTGTGGAGAGAAATGGACGAATCCTTCTGATCGACATGAGTGTCAGGTTACCAATGTGAGAGGGGAAGGACAGGTGATTGTCCTTGGATGCACCAAGGTTGTATACATTGACTGAAGGAGAAATCAGAGAGTTGTCCATGGCGGTCACAAGATCAGGACATGGGAATGAATCAGTTGGGATGAACAGCAGTTCAGTTTTGCTGGGACTAAGTTTCAGCTAATGAGCTGGCATCCATGATGAGATGCTGAGATCTGAGGGGAAACAAGAGAGTCTGAGGGAGGAAAGGAGAGGATGAGTGTCAACCATACAAGGATATGGCCTCACCAAGCCATGGAGTATAGAGGGAGAACAGAGGAAAACCAAGCACTGAGCCTTGAGGGGTGCCAGTGGAGAGTGGATCCCCTCCACATCACCTGATATGAGTAACCTTTCAGGTATAAAGCAAACCATTGCCATATGGTGCCACAAACTCCAGTGCCCATGAGGATGGACAGGAGCATCTTGTGGTTGACTGTCAAACGCTGCTGAAAGGTAGAAGAGGAAGATGACAGATGACAGTTTGGCTGATCTAGCAGCATGGAGCTTCTCTGTGATGGCCACAAGTGCAGTTTCTGTGGAATGTTTTGAAGCCAGACTGGTTAAGATCTTCTCATTTCAGTTCCTCTTTATTACACCATTTTTTTACCCCTTAGACAGGAGAAGATGCTTCACTGAGACAAATTTATAAATTCGTCCAATGATTTTTTCCTATTCGACATACACATAAAACATCGTGTGTGTGAGTGTGTTTGTGTGTGTGTGTGTGTGTGTGATTGTCTCACTGTTCTGCAGTGATGTAACCCTCAGATCGGGTGTGACACGGGACCCCAGCCACCTCCACCCGCCCCTGTAGCTCTGACAGAGACATGCCCAGGTTCACTCCCCGGATCGTCACCATGGTCCCACCATGCGGAGGACCGGACAGAGGGGACACCTACAGAAAGACAGAGATTAAAACCTTGAAATGTTTAGTTAAGGGTTAAACTCTGAACCTTCTTTCAAAGGGAAACACTCTGTAAGGAAGAAGACAATCATGTTTTGAGCATTTTAATAAATCTGTTTTGCTGGGACTGGAACAGACGACTTGGACTGCAGGAGAAGAAGTAGTTGATTTGATGCTGTTTGCTTTTGCACAGAAACACCCAAGCTCACTTCAAAAGACTCACACTGCTTTGATGTGTGAGTAGCTCATCGGGTTTGGCTCGCTGTCTCACTCTCAGATGGAGCTGAAAACTCTGCCAAATTCAACCTGACCAGAACACGGCCCGAACAAACACAAACTAATCTCAGCCCGTACTTTTCATTATTTACTGTTTCTTTTATTCTTTTTTTATACCTCTTATTCTAACTTGTTGTGCAGATCATTTTTTTTTTCTTAATTACAAATTCAAACTGACTCCAAACTGAATTGTAAAGGGTCTTGACACAGTATCAGCCAATCAAATACCATTAAACCGCATCCCAAATATAACCCAAAATCAACCCAAGTCCAATCCAGATGCAACCTGCATTCAGTTTAATCACACTACCAACCTAAGAAATGAAGCCAAAGTAAAAATGCCTTCAAACTAAAATTGAACCTGAACACTTTTTAACCTATGTGTTTGAGATACAGAATATAGCTTTCTGTTTCCCTCCCTTTTTCTTGACTCTTACACACTGCTAGCATTAGCACTCACACATCAGCACCTACACATCTCATATGACTCTATATAGCTGTCACTCTTTATGATGAACCCTCACTTTAACTTGCGCTCAGTTTAATTACAGCACAGGTGCAGAGGAAAAGACCTTTATGGGAAACAATTAAGGGGATGTGGAAGGGAAGGGGATGTTAAGTAAAACACACACACACACACACACACACACGCAGGGCATTGAACAGACTTCTGGTGAAGAATGCAGGTTATTCAAAGGCATTTAAGAGGAAGTGAGATTAGCTGTAAAAACAGGGCTGTGGGAGAGTCCGTAATGGGAGAATAACACAAAAATGTTTTATGGGAACATGAGTAATTAAAATATAATAAACCAACAAACCTGCAAACTGTAATCATACTGCGGATTGTAATTGCTACAGTTTGTCAAAGTGACAATGTCTGTGGTAAGCATTTTTTTGTCCCTCATATCCTAATAACCTATACTAATTTGCATAAACACGCATAACTGCGCACCAGTGTGTGCTGGTTTAACAATGTGTGGACAATTTTTTTTACACACTGCCGTACGTACTTCATTTACTGTGTTAATTTCCTTTGAAAAGCTAGTGTCTATAGTGTTGTGAACTTCAAATACATGCGAAGCCAGCCAACTGCTTATTTAACTGTTTCTCATGCTGGGTTACTCAGAAGAACGTGCTCTCTACTCTCTTCCACATACATGAGCTCACAGACACCTGTGATTGGCTGGCCTCGCTGTGATTGGCAGGGGAGAGAGAGTATGCCCCACCCATCCAGAAAACATGGCCAAATTTGCTCCCTTGGCTCCTGGGCATGAATGGCTGTAACAGTGAGGGGGTTGGCACTATCTCTGGACACCTTTCTGTCGCACCACTCAGGAGCCCTTCACCCTTATGTAGATGTTTAATGCAACATTTTACACACTCAATTAACAACTTCCACGTTACATTTCTGAATCGTGATTACTCTGCCAAAGCAAACAGTCACAACTCAAGATGCCTCAGTAGTGAAATATTTTGAGAGGCGGAGCTAAGTGGGCAGTTCCAGAATGCAGAGTTTAAACAAACCATCAAAGATATAAACTATAAATAAATCATTTTGTGAGTTATAAAATTACACTATTAACATTTTATTTGCATTGGATTAACACATAATAAATGAACGCACAATGCTAAGTTTATAAAGTTAACCTCGCCATAATCATTAAGAGTAGTTTTTTATTTTTAAAAATGAGGTTAGAAGAAGACATTCCACCTGATTTAGTAGAGATCTTGATCTTTAACACTTTAACAGGTTATTTTGCTTAATAACAAAATTTAACTGAGTTTACTCATCGCAGAATAACATCAGCTGTATTTCTACCCTAATGACTCCTGGTGCTGCTCTGCCACGGGTTTGTTTTATCGGCTAATTAGCTAATGATCAAACCCCTCATGAGCTGAGTGTGTTAGAACAACAAAACATCAGGAGAACGAAAGTTAACTGGATGTTCAACTCTGATGCCATAGCTGAAGCTGGACTTATTGTTAATCTACGGTTCAGAAATTTCATTTGAATTGTGTTAATTAAGAACAGTCAAGTACAGTTCAACTGAATTTATTCGATTGACTGATAATCATTACAGGAATTTCCATTCCTGCTTTCTATACCTGGCACAGACTTGCATTTTGCTGATTTATTTCAGCTTATGTTAAAAAGGGCTATTTTGGTACTATTAAGGAGGAACATGAGTAAAGAAAGGCCCTTCCCATTTAATCCAATAACAAAGTATGGAAAAAGTAAATAAATTAGCTGTTTTTTCGTTCCAATTTTAGTATATGTGCTGCCGTCGCAAGCACAGCTTTTTTTTTTTAATAAATTTTGTTTAGCATTTAACTAACATGACTTTTCCTGCTGCTGTTTTCTTACTGTAAGCTGCCACTTACAAAATCTAAGTAAAAAATGTTAAAATGACATGACAAAAGGATCCCCCATAATCACCTGAAAAAGCTGAGTTATGGCCGCTGCTCTACAGCGGTGTTACAGCCGTGTTACAGCGGTGTCACAGTGGTGTCACAGCAGTGTTACAGCGCTACACCTCACTGTAACGGCTGTAATGGTGGTGTAGACTCATTGTGAGTCAGTAATTAAATATTAATTGAATACAGTTGGTTGTGTTTCCTCTACACCTACTGAACTGTGTATGAATGTTAATTAGGTGTAATTGGAACGGTGCACTGACCTCAGTGATGCGGGGGTGTGTACACTTGTGGTGTTGGTTGGGTCCGAGCCAGTGTGCGCTGTGTGATGGTCCTGGTGAAGTGCAGTGTTTACGCAGCGTACAGCGGCTCTCACTCACACACCAACCACAGGAGAATCGCCGCTCGGCCTTCAGACACACACCACAGCTCTCCCTCTGAGCGCCACACTTATACAGGTGCACTGTGGGATACATACATACACATACACACAGACACACACACACACACACACACACATGAACACACACGCACACACACACACACACATACATATATATATATATATGTATACATACACACAAATGTATATATTTGCCATGTATGTGTGTGTGTGTGTGAATTTTATTACCTTTAATTTTCTCAGGGTTGTCGATGATGAAGTTGCTGTTCCACACGATGGACAGATCGACTGCCAGCTCACTGACCTTCATCCCCTCATACACATACTGCAGAGAGAGAGAAAGACGGAGAGACAGACAGAAAGACGGAGAGACAGAGAGAGAGAAAAAAAAATAAAAATATTTAAAATATTAAATTTTTATATTTTTTATCTTCACATTTGTATCTTTAGGTGAATGGCAGATACTCTGAATACAGTTCTCTTAGTGTCTGTGTATATGAGTGTGTGTGTGTGTGTAAGTGTGTAACTCAGTGTTTGTGTGTGTATAAGTGTGTAACTCAATGTGTGTGTGCGTGCATGTATGTGTATAAATGTGTGTGTTTGTGTATAAGTGTGTGAGTTTGTGTGTGTGTGTGTGTGTATATGTAAGTATGTAGCTCAATGTGTGTGTGTGTTTGTGTATGCATGTGTATTTGTGTATAAGTGTGTGTGTATTTGTGTATAAGTGTGTGTGTGCGTGTGTGTTCTCTGACCGAGCGGTTCTGACACTGTACACTGGTGCTATTGAAGCGCAGCGCCGTCACTCTGTATGTCACTCCCTGGATGTTGAACACACACTCATAGCCTCTCTGACCCGACTGAGGCTGTGGAAGGTTCCGGGCCTTCAGCGTGATCGGCTTCACGTCTCCCGCTGCGATCACCACGTCCCCCGAGCGCACCAGCTGAGGACACAACTGCAGCACAGAGGTCAAAGGTCAGAGTTCAGCAATGTTAGGGCCAGGTATATCCTGAAGAACAGTCCAAGAAATGCTAGAACACACACTATACAGTCCCCCTTAATAAGAGTTCTTCTTATGTTACGCTGTGTCTGTGGGTGTGTGTGTGTGTGTGTGTGTGTGTGTGTGTGTGTGTGTGTGTACCTCTGATGCATTGACATGTCCCTCGAGGAAGGAGCAGCTGTTCGGGTCGTGTGTGCAAGTGTTTCTGTATTTACACCAGTGACACTGAAATGCACTGCTCACACATGACAAACACCTACACACACACACACACACACACACACACACACACACACACACACACACACATACACACAGTTTTAAAGCTGTCAGTTTTGATCATGTGACTGACCTAAACTTCAAGGTGAAATATTCCTATTGTTAATTACAGTATTGTGATGAAAGTGACAGTAAAAACAAAATGACAGCAGGGAAGGGAAGCTGTTTGTAATGAATTATTAAGTATGTTACAAAACACACACACACACATGTTAAATTATCACTGTGTCCCAGGGAACAGGGTGTAGAACATAAGAAGCATGAAGAGAAGAACAATGATGTCAGAGCAGAAACACTCACATGGTGTGTGTGCTGCAGTTGTAGAACTTCACCTCCGTGCTCACCACCATGTGACCTGTCTCCTTAGAGACGACCTTTAACTCCACAGCTGACCAGTCTGAGAGAAAGAGAGAGAGAGAGAGAGAGAGAGAGAGAGAGAGAGAGGAAAAGACAAAGAGAATGAGAGACAGAGCAGGAGACAGGGAGAGATACAGAAAAAGTGAGAAAGAGAGAGTGAGGAAGAGATAAAAAGACAGACAGACGAAGAAAGTAAGACACCATCAATTTGACATTTATGTGAAACACTCCTTTCTCTCTTCATCGTGTCGTCTTCCATCTCTCACCTCGGTCAGCGGGAATCAGAGGGGCATCCCGAGCGGTCGGGGACAGACACATGATGCTGTTCCCGCTGACATGACCTTCGACCTCTGCCAGGCTCCCAAAGGAGCAGGTAACCCCGGCAGAGAGGTCAGGAACATTTCTGACCTCCAGCAGCAGCTACAGTAATAATAATAATAACAATAATAATAATAGTTGTAGTAAATGCTGTTATTATTAAAAACGATTATTTAACTGAATTGTTAATAAAGGTAAGTGATGTTATATTAGATCTGAGAAATACAAATTAATGTTTTAAAAAGAATGAATGTTTAGTGATGATGTAACAGTGCGGTAACGTGCGGACTCACCGGGACACCGTGCTCTGACATGGCAACGCTGTCCGGGTGGGCGGAGACTTTTACACACCGCCCAATCTCTTCAGCGAATCGGAAAGGTTCATTTGAGAGCTCACACCGGTCCCGCCTCACACACCTGAGAGACAGAAGAGAGATTATGGTGTGTGTGTGTGTGTGTGTGTGTGTGTGTGTGTGTGTGTGTGTGTGTGTGTGTGTGTGTGTGTGTGTATCAGCTCAGTGTCATTCACACAGTGGAAGTCTCAAAGCTATCAAATTATAGTGCAGCTGGGTAAGTGGTTGCCATGGTTCCCACCTGTATGACCAGCCAGAGCTTATGCTCTCTTTCTCTCTCTCTCACACACACACACACAAGCTGTAATTATTACATCATATAAACAGAGTCTCAAGAACCAGGAACTGAGCACTGCCTTATAAAAAAAGAGAAGGGGAGAGAGATGGATAAAAATAAAAAAGAGACAGAAAGAGTAGGAGAGAGAGACAGAACATTTTAACAAAGTGTAAGTGTGTAAAATAGAAAATTAAAAAATGATACAGATACAAGATAAAGACAAAAGAAATGTGTAAGGGCTTGAGACAGTTATGATTAGAAATGAAAGAAGAGGTGTGACAGAAATTGAGATAGATGAAAACGAGAAATGAAGTGGAAGTGTGTGAGACACAGAGTGAGAAACGTCATCTCCATCTCCCAATAAATCTGCATCCCAGAGTCGAGTTCATGACTGAATTCTGTACAGCTCAGAGGTAAAATGAGGTAACGAGAGGGTGACTTTAATAAACCTTCAGCTGCTCGCCTCTGAATCATCGGAGCTGAATAACCGGGTGTCGTGTTTTACAGAGTTCATGGCCAGGAAATGGGTGATAAAATCGATTAAGAGGAAATGATGGAGTTCAGAATTGAGCAGCTCAGGCTGCGGCCGTGCCAGCACGTGTGTGGATATTTCTGGAAACGTAACGTTGCGTGTGTTTTGTGTGAGCTATGAACATGCTAGGACTCGACCTCTCATGGCTGCTGATCCAGCTCTTATGTTGTGCTCTTTAATTTCTCTTTAATTTGATATGGTGTTTGCAGTGTAATTTCACTTTTTAACGATTACATCCAGGCAGAACGTGATCGCTGCTGTACTGCTCCCGAATGCACCGCTCCGGCGTTACAAACCACAGAGAACGCAGATATTGGATAAGACTTTTTTTAACACTATAGTCAAAACATCCTTAAGCAATAGTTTCATCATCAGAACACACAGACGAATCCTCATGTTTCATTCTTTCTTGTTATCATTTCTCCTTCTCTAATGGCCTCTAAGCAGCTCTTGATGTTTCTCCAGGCGTTTGACGTAACACTTTATGGCGTACGCTCACTGTACTTTTTCAGATTATTTCTGCATTTCCATGTGACGGTGATTTTTTTAATATGGATAGAGCTGTTCGCGTAAATGGGATTTTTTTAAACAGAAATATTTTTCATAGATTCAGAAATATGAGATCTTTCTACTGCACTTTCACTTTAGGATCCAAAATCTTCTGGACCTGAAACTGTAGCTGTGTCCATTGCACACACACACACATGTTTCCTTTTGAGGTCTCTAGCTGCATTTTGGATCACAATTGTGTTCATTTCATTTTCCCTGATCCTGAAGCCAGTGTTCTCTCTCCGGCCTGCCGATGTGTCTGACACCAGTCTGATCCAGGAGCAGAGACAGCAGGGAATTGGTGAGGAAATATTAACACAACTCCAAGTAAATGCCAGAGGAGCATTTGGGAAATTTTCGGAAAGAAACAGACAAACAGGTGAAGAATCACAAAGACTCCTTGAAGAAATACAGAGAGAAGCATGTGTGTGTATGATAGTGTGTTTCGTGTGTGTTTTTGTGTGTGCTTTCTGTTTTCTCTGCAGCTAGCTGCTAGTGACGTGCTGTCAGGAGTAAATGAGTATTTCTGAGACGAGGGACGTCACAACTTCTCAAAACACCACAGATGTGATTCAGAAAGGTAAAATCGTTTTCTCAAACGCAGTCATGTCTACCAGGATTATGTCTCGGTTGTCTTACCACACTCCTGTCCCGTTTTCCCCTTCGTTTCCCTTATATGGTCTGTGTTTCCTGTTCTGCTACTTGGTTGCCATGACAGTTAATTAGTCACACCTGTTTCTCATTACTACCTCAGCTTTGTGTGTACACGTTGTACGTGTTAAAGCTGCGGAACCAGTTTCTTGGTTTTTTGGTTTTTCCAGGCCCTAATCTGGTCCTTATTCCAGGTTCCAGACTCCACCCTTCCCTGTTCGGACTGCCCCTGCCCCCTCCTGACTCCGCCCTGCTCCACCATGTTCCTGTTTTTGCTTTTTTTTATGGATCTCAATACGATGATCCTGTCTGGTGACCAAAATTGTACAAAAAAGCCTTTTACCTGTACAAACATCACACCTACAATACAAAATAACTGATATATTTGGAGTTACAGTGAGGTTTACGGCTTTAAAAATCACAGACGTGTGTGTGTGTGTGTGTGTGTGTGTGTGTGTGTGTGTGTGTGTGTGTGTGTGTGTGTGTGTGTGTGTGTG
>JAQQZR010000016.1:18063502-18078078 GCA_030068235.1 Notoglanidium macrostoma
CTGGTGTTTCAGTCCTGCATGTGTAGCTGTTTTCACTAAAAGGCTAATGGTGTGGTAAGCAGGTGGGGCTCGAACTCGGTTTCTTTGGTGACTCTGGTTTCCATGGTTACTTGGAATCTTGTGGTGTATTGTTTCGGTGTGCGTCGGGGTCCCAGTGGAAAAGTACACATTATAAATGTAGATGTCTTTACTTTCATCCCCGGCGATGAAGACTACAAATGCGCGTCAGCCGTCGCAAGAAGAAGTTCCAGGTGAGCTTTTATTCTTCATGTCAGGCAAATGTGCTGACACATATAATTTGTTTAAAAAAAAACATTTTCAGTTCTTCAGTAATGCGTTCCATGTTACATTTCCTGACTGTCACTGTCTTGCTGTGGGACTCAGAAACCAGGCTCCATGGATCTCTGCCTCACCATTAAAGGAGTCTCGTTCCTCCTGCAGACGGGGCTGGGAATTCTGGGTAACGCGTCCGTGCTGATGGCGTACGCTCATATCGCTTTCGTAGAGTCGCACCTGCAGCCTGTGGACAGAATCCTGGCTCACCTGGCTTTTAGCAACCTGCTGCAATTGCTAACACGTGGTGTGCCACAAACCATGTTCATCTTCGGCTTGCACAACCTGCTGGACGATCCAGGATGCAAAGTGGTGATCTACGCCTACCGCATCGGCCGTGCCCTCTCCATCTGCCTCACCTGCATGCTGAGCGTCTTCCAAGCACTGACCATTGCACCGTCTGCCGGGACGCACTTGACCAAACTGAAATCTCATCTCTCACAGCTGGTTGTTCCTACCTTTGTAGGTCTGTGGCTCCTCAACATGATTGTCTGCACCGGTTCCCCGCTTTTCTCCATGGCACCTCGGAACGGCACCGTGCCTGCCTTCACCCTCAACCTCGGCTTCTGTTATGTCAACTTCCGTGACAACCTGTCATACGTGGTGAATGGTGCGGTTTACTCAACACGAGACTTCACCTTTGTGGCCGTCATGCTGGCCTCCAGCGGCTACATCCTGGTCCTCCTGCACAAACATAGCAGGCAGGTCAGGTCCATCCGGCGCGCTCAGCAAGGAACCTCCATGGAAATGCGTGCAGCTAAGACCGTCATCATGCTGGTGGTGCTGTACACCGTGTTCTTCGGCATCGATAACGTGATCTGGATCTACTTGCTGACCGTGGCTCAGATTCCGGCTGTGTTGGCAGACATGAGAGTGTTTTTCTCATTGTGCTACGCCACACTCAGTCCTTTCTTCATGATGAGCACCAACAAGAAGTTAAAGGAGAGGATGGTGTGCGCGGCTGGAGAACAGGCGGCTGAGGACTCCACTGAACCAAACACTAAATAACACTAAACTTTTTTTAAAGAATTTTGAAAAGTTGTGATTCTAGACAACACATATTTTAGTATTCCTGATATGTTATGAATCGTTGTTATTACTGTGTTAAGGTTGCTAAAATAAATCAAAAATTTATTTTGTGCCCTTTGCACCGACTTTTATTTTGTTGCCTAAGTGGCGGCCATTTTGTTCGAAAACCACCTTACTTTTAAACTTACTTATAATTCAAAAAAACTAACCAGCTAATTAATGACTCCTTTTTTTCCTTTTCTTTTCTTTACAGCGTATGTAATGTAAAAAAGTTTATGTTAAGCTTTATGTGTAAAAGCAGCCTTTGCTTATGTTTGGGTTATACTTTAGACATAAGCGCGAACTGGACGTCAATGCGCACGCGTGTCTGTGTTGCGCATGCGCATGCGCAGTGCTGATCGGGCAGGAGCTCGCGGCTGTGACAGTTGTGCCGTTGTGCTTGACGCTTTGGGTGGGAGAGACCGGAAAAACTCGCTCGCTAAGCATCAAACAAGGTAAAAAAAAACATAAATAGTGTGTATATAAGCCGTTTGTGTCTTTTAATATGGGCTGCGCGATCTTTAGCGATATAACACTTTAGTAGAAAGGCTGCGATTGAGAGTTTTATTCGTCCAAACAAAGGGAACTAATCGTACTTCCGCTTATGGTGCTTATGCTAAGCTAAGCTAAATATCCAGAATTATTAGCATCTAATATCGAAGATAATTGTAAATACTTAGTTTAGACCTCGAACAGGCAGAGATGTAGCATCTGAGAGCCTAAATGTTTTCACTGGCTTGCAAGGAGATTTGCTCTTTTACAGATTTAACCTCCTAAGTTTCGACAATATTTATTGTTTATTTAATAAATCTGATTTTTTTTAAGTAATCTGAACTACTAATGTAAAAAAAGTCTTCGCTGTTATCGACCAAAAACATTAACCTTGAAAACCACTGTAATAAATTGTTTTTTTGGTTTAAATATGCTTCATGAAGATGGTTTATTTCCTGTGTTCATCCAGAGGCTGATCAGCGTCACTTAGCGCGGTTACGGTTTGATACCGGAGTAAAAATATATCACGGTATCTCGGTATTAAGCCATTATTTAAAACTCAAAATGTAGTGAAAATTGAAAGAATTTAATCAAAAACATTGAATATGTCTGCACAGTAGTTTTGAACTGCAGGTTTATCGTTCAGGCACAAGATTTTCACATTTTTTTTCACAACTTTTTGCTTAAATGTCACAGATAATGAAACAGATCAACATCAGTAGCTTCTGCTGCTTTATTATAGTTTACACCGCAAGAATTAATGTCTAGATTCTGGTTGGTCAGAAGCTGTGACAGTGGTATAGCTGCAAATCACAGGTTTACATTAATGCACTCAGTAACAGATCATTCAGCCCCATAAACAGATTAAAACCATGTGTAATCGTTGACATGGTGAAGTTTTCTTAAAGAAAGGAGACGTTTATTAAAAAGTCTCCAGTGTCAGCTCTTTGTACCAGTCAGAGGTAAAGATGTAACTTTTCGCTTTGTGACCTCTTCAGGACAGAGGAACTGCTCTTTAATAAAAATAAAAAAACATAAATTAAGTTTCTTTAATGAAAAAAGGTGGTCATTGGCAAATTATATTATTTTAATTATTCTACATATACAGTGTCAGCCAAGACACAGTTCAGGAACACTTCTGCACATAAACATCTGGAAGCTAATGGCCACCACTTTGAGCACCTCTTGTAACTGTGGAGGCCAACGGGGACTTGTATTAATCTCATGTCTGAATAAATTTAGTATTAAAATATTTATACAAATGTTTCTTTTCCTGAAGTGTATATACATTTTTTGGCTGACTGTATAAAAAAAAATGTAAACACTTTTTTTTTTTTTTATTATATATTGCTTTCTTTTTTGTTGCTACAATTATTTATTTGATTATGCTTATTGACCTGTTTAATTTTTGATTACCCTTTGTCCTTTTTTTTTCTGCAAAGCACTTTGAGCTTGTAGTAGTAGTAATTGTAGTGGTAATAGTGACAGTAATACTAGTATGGTAAGTATAAGTAGTTGTAGTAGTGATCATGGTCTTAATAGTAATAATAATACAATAGTAACTAATTATTAAACTGAAAGAACTTACATATTGGTAATAATAAATCTAATCTAGAGACCTAGCTAGGCTAATCGGATAGCTGAGACTAGCGAGCAAAACACTAGCAACATTTAAACCTGTTAAAACAGCCTCACTTAAAGAACACATGCATACCTCCATCAGCTCCATCAAGTGTGTTCTGGTTCTGGTTCCTGTCCGTAACCCAGGTGCTGTGTTTGGACAGAGAGATGGCAGCGATCCGTAAGAAGCTGGTGATCGTTGGAGACGGCGCATGCGGGAAGACGTGCCTCCTCATCGTTTTCAGTAAGGACCAGTTCCCTGAGGTGTACGTCCCCACCGTGTTCGAGAACTACGTGGCCGACATCGAGGTGGACGGCAAACAGGTATCTGAAACGGCACAAACGAGTCGAGTTCAAAAACAAGAACACAGACGTACATGAAAGTGTTACGCACAGTGATGTCCCACTTTAAGCAGATATTTTTCTTGATTTTCTGCTTGTCAAGCTACAGAGAAAAATAAACACACCTCCTCATCCCCCGAGTTACACCGCTCTTTCTTTCGTCTGTGTTACTGAAAGAGTGACGGTGTAGCCTCCTCACTTAGTTGATAATAGCTAGGACTGGTAAGTGCGTTGTCATAGTTACAGTGCATAAATTTTTGTTTTTGGCAAATCTCAGCTCAAACGCTCAGAACGCAGAAGTAACTCACGATGTGTGAGTAAGATGTTCGTGTACAGTAAGTGTGTGCTGCTGTTGGATTTTTTTTATTTATTTAACGTGTATTATATAATACTGTTAATGATAGGAAAAGTTGATGTGATGGGTCACAATTAAAGATCAGTTAAACATTAATTTATCTGTTTGCTGACATAGAAAAGAATATTTTAACTCTTTCACACACACTTTATTTTAAAAACATATCCAGATTCCATATATCCAGAATTTGACTTGCCGTCATCAGGTGAACAGGATACGCCCAAACTTACCCTTTTATACCTGCAAGCCATTACATGAAACTCGTTTTGAGGAAACGTGTGTGTGTGTGTGTGTGTGTGTGTGTGCAGGTGGAGCTTGCACTGTGGGACACAGCAGGACAAGAAGATTACGATCGTCTGCGTCCTCTCTCCTACCCCGACACTGACGTCATCCTCATGTGTTTCTCCATCGACAGTCCTGACAGTCTCGGTAAAGTTCACCACACCGACACCTAAAGCACACAACAAACCACCAACACCATCATCTTCATCATCCTCCTCATCATCCTCCACTCTTTACTCATCTGTCACCGTTAGCATAGAATTAGCATAACACTTTTACTGACCTCCATTTTCAATATTCCACTTTTTTATTTTACTTTTTTCCCCACTCCCGACAATTTCTGAGACTCCTTATGTGTCAAATTCACAAGCATTTGTAACATTTACTGCTAATTTTTGCTAACATAAGCCAACATGAGAGGATTCTGGAAGTTAGATTTATAAATATTCACGACAGGAATTTGCTATACTGATAAGATCTCGCAGAAGATTATTAGCATATTCATAAAAACACTTGTTTATAATCTTCACAGGGTTTCTGAGAGGAGTTTATATCAAACACAAATGGGATGTTCCTGTATATGTTCACCGATAACCTAAGCTCATTTGCTTACTGTTTTTAATATTTAAGGATGTTTAGGTAAAATTAACAATTATTCTTCATTTCCCTTCTAATGCTGGCTACAAAGTGCTAACCTGACAGGATTTTTTTTCCCATTTTGATGTTCATAATATGTTCTGCTAATGCTAACTAGCCAGCTAACAGACGCTAACCTGACAGGATTTCTCAGAGAATTTTTAAGTTATACTTAAAGAAGTTTCTCTTCTGTATTCTCACTCATAACCCTAGCTAGTTGGCTAAGATAAGCTAAATGTTTAAAATTCGAGGGTTTAAGATGTTTGGGTTAAATTTACAAATGGTCATAATTTTCATTGCTAATGCTAACTAAAAAGAGCTAACCTGACAGGATTTCTGAGAGAATTATTTTTAAATGTCACTTTGATTTATAAACTTCACTGCTAATTCACTTTAGATAGCTAGCATGAGCTAACCTGACAGGATTTAGTAGGTATTTAGTAGTATTTAGTAGGAGAGTCCTAGCAGGTATTTTAAAGCATTTAGAAAATGTAGCTTTCTAAACTGAATTTCTAAAAAATTCAGTTTGCTAAACTAAACTGAATGACAGAAATGTTTTTCTCACTGCTAGCTAGTATGAGCTACCCTGACAGGATTTCTGAGAGGATGATCACAGTTTATATTCATAAATGCCCATAATCTTGCCTGCTAAAGCTAGCTGGCTAGTGTAAGCAAATCTGACATATTTAAGAAGCAGCTTACCAGTTTGTTTCCAAAAAAGTTTGAGGCTCTTTGTGACTTTAAATATGGGTTTAAAACCACACCCACCTGTATGTAGCTCCTCCTCACAGATCTCTCTTTAGGTGTGTTGAAGCTAAAGCTAAGTGCTTAGTGGGGGGAAAAAAGGGAAGCAAGTCACAGAGCATAGTTTCTGTGTTAATAACTTGAGACAAATATGTGAGAGGAGTCCTGAGACTTTTCTGAAGTTAACAGTGAATGGAAATTTGCAAAGCACAAAAGTAAATGAACTGATGGCTTGTTAGCATATGATCTGACTAGCTGAGGTTTCCTCTGTACAGAGAACATTCCAGAAAAATGGACTCCTGAGGTGAAACATTTCTGCCCCAATGTCCCCATCATACTGGTGGGCAACAAGAAGGACCTGCGCAACGATGAACACACTCGCCGCGAGCTAGCCAAGATGAAGCAGGTACCCGATTCCACACCTGGCCAGCACTGCCCGCTCGGTTAGCCTAACCTTCGGGAGCGCTCAGGCCGCTAAAGATAAGCGCAGAATAGATGAATATACTGTAAAGCACAGCCATGTTAATGACAAAAGGATTACAAAATTATAAATATCTAGCACCGTTAATGCTAAAATCACATTTAAAAAAACACATATGCAATAAAGAATGATTTAAGTGTGATTTTGCAAATTTAACCATGTCCTTAAATCATTGTTTATATTTCCCCACTTGTTTCCCAGCAGTCTCAGCTATAACTCACATCGATCTTTCTGTCCTTTATCGAACTGGGCAGCTGCCAGAAACCAAATATTAAAGCAATAAATAAAGATATGAACATCTTTATAAATATACATATATTAGTAAATTATTACAAATTATTATGGAAATAATTTGAATATATAAAATTTTAAAGTTAACTGAGCTGTTGTGGAAAAAATAACCATTATTAACAACTCCTTGAGAAAAAATGCAAGTCAAAACCGAATTCAGAATAATAAGCATAGAAGTTCTTGTTCACTTTAAAAGACAAATGTGGGACTGATAAAGTTCAGAATGCACACTTTCAAAAAAAAATCAGAAGCAAGAAATAGTTCATTACCAAACAAATATTAATAATTCACAACCAGCTTCTTCTTAATAGCAAAGAGGTTTCTGTGGTCATAATGAGACTCGCATTGATGGTTATTAAGGACTAACAAATAACGAAAGAAAGAAAAAAAGAACTGAGGAATATTTGATGAAGGAATGACTACCTTTAGAGATTTCTCCAGTTTGCTGTATGTTAAATACACCCCCCCCCCCCTGCAGGAGCCGGTGAAAGCGGAGGAGGGCCGCGACATGGCAAATCGGATTTACGCCTTCGGCTACATGGAGTGTTCGGCCAAGACGAAGGACGGCGTACGGGAGGTGTTTGAGATGGCCACCAGGGCAGCGCTGCAGGCCAGAAAAGGCAAGAAGGGCACCAAATGCCTCCTACTGTAATAACAAACGGGACTCTATGCTCATTATGTGGGGGTGGGAGGGGCAGAACATAGGCCACGCCCCCTCCCCTTCCCCCAATCTGCCTGCCTGAAATGACTGTGCTCAACCGTTAAACTGCTTTTTATTTTTTAAATTTATGTCTTTTAAGCGAAACAAGTAACGGCTAGTTATGGAAGTTTTTGTTTTTGTCAGTATTTAAAGAGGCAGATCAGGAGCTATGCTGTTCTATTGTACTTTCTCACACACACACCATCATTAATTAAATTCGCCATATAAAGTCGTGCCGAGCCAACGGTAAAAGGAGAGACGTTGGAGTCGTGTATTTGCTAATGATATGCTTGTATCGGTGATGTTTCACTGTGACCCATAGCCCACGCAGTTATTTTGGATTATAAATATGCAATGAAGATGCGGGGGGAAAAAAGATGATCAGGACCAATGTGCAATACAGAAAAGACACAACACGGGTCTGTGTGTTTTCTGGAATGCATACACTTGGACAAGACTTGAAGCCTTTTTTTTTTTGTTTGTTTTTTTTTTTCTTTCTTTCAAAACAAACAGAAACCTAATTTGGTATCTTTGTGTAATAAAGAAAAACTTTTTAGGAACATCATAGTTGTCTTTTTTTTTTTTTTTTTTTTTATTCTATTTATTTGGTTCTCTGACATTTTTATTGAAAGCAACTTAAACATGTTTGTTTCATTTGTGAAAAATTTCACTGCAGGTAAATCGATGAAAATCCTGCTGGGGAAAAAACCCTTAGTTTATTTTGAACATGTGACAGATAAGTGTTACTGCATCATAAACTTTAAGAGAAAATCAGGTTCTGGTATGCAAATGACAGCCATGCAGGACTGGTTTCCCGTGGGTGGAGTGTGTAGGGCTGGGGATGTTTTAATTTGCATATTTATCAAAACATACAGAAGTGCAGGGTCCTCGTGTTTTTTGTTTTCATAACGTCACATTAACGTCTCTTCATATTTTTTCCACCAGGAGCTCGTTAAATGGAGACAAAAATAAAGTCAATCAGAAGAAAGATTCACGATCAGTTCCATACAATGCCTATTTCAATATGTATATGGTTTACACCTCAGTGTGGCTGAATTCTGGATTCTGATTGGTCAGCAAGAATGAATGAAACACTTATTTTCCTGTAACAGCGCATCCCCGAGGGTTATTCCTATTACACCACAGCAACTTATCAGGAATTACAATTTTTTATTTATTAATGAACATGTATGATTATCAGTTTATAGTTACATTTAATTTGAGACAAGTTGGTTGTTGTTCTCACTTGTTACAGCAGCTATAAACAGTCGTTTCACAACAAAATAGATTTTTTTCGTAACCAGAAATCGCAAAGAAGCATTAACTCCTCTGTCCTGACTTAAAGTTCCAGCTTTTCCTCCGACTGTTACAAAAGAGCCGATACTGCAGACTCCTTCTGTGAATGTTAATTAACATTAGTAAAGCTGTGCGTGCGCTTTACACGTCCCTGTGAATGAGCCGTTACTATAGAAACGATGACGTATTAGAACAAACGCATTAACCGTAAACAGATGTGATGTGCAGCTGCACTACTGTCAGAGCTACTGTTACAGAAAATTCATCAACACCTCCTGACCAATCAGAATCCAGAATCTAACTATTTACACTGTCCAGGGTCATTTTTCTGTTTCTGCTAGGGAAGCTTGTCAGAGTGAGATGTTTTTTCCTCAGCTGCTCAGGGTGATTTATCAGTAACTGTGGTACAATGTCTTTAAAATATAAACATACGATTTTATTAGGAGTGTGTTTAGCTTTGGGTTTTAACATCAGTCCATAACGGAGTACTCTGGCCATGTGAATCCACAATCCTGATGTTTTTCGAGTTTCCACATTGGTGTGTTCTGGATACTGCTCTTATCGTGTTTGCGCGTGTGTGTGATGAGCAGCAGTAGCGGGAGTGGTCCGTAAAAATGAAAGAATCTGTGTTTGTGAATTCACCATCCCGTTCCCTGTAGTTGTCACTGGTGTTTTTTCTCGGCTCTGCGAGCGTGTGTGAGGAGGACGGGCAGCAGGGCGACCGCAGCGATCAGCGCCGCCACCAGGGGGCGATAAAACAGCCAGCCGATGGAGATAGTGAGGAGAGAGAGAGAGCAGGACACACACACTGCGAAGAATTTCACACCTGCTGACACCAGCTCTCTCAGAACAGGGACCCAGTCCACTACACACACACACACACACACACACACTATTAACATTACACTAAATAAATTGTTACACACACCACGCAGTGTTAAAAATCATTCAGGATATTACGTATAGATATATACATACAGTCTGACACACACATGTGGTATATAGCCATATAAAGCGAGTGTGTGTGTGTGTTTTACCAAGAGTGTAAAATATGCGCATGGTCAGATTGATCCCAATGAACATGAGAAGCCAACCACCCGCTCTCAGAGCCCACGTCTTCATCACGTTGTGCTGATGTTCTCGAGCAAAGACCTCCTACACACATACACACATATACATACATATCACTTTAAACATAAAGCTCCTCCCCCGAGTCAGAAAACACATCAGTGAGCTCAATCAGCTCCACAACACCGGCTGACGAGGCACATCATGCTAATCTGGAGGCCATGCGCTTCTGATACTTCTTAGCCATGTTAGCCACGTAGATGGGAAAGCATCAGTTACACACTCGTACCTCTGCTGTGAGCTCCTCTAGGTAAAGGATCTCCAGCATGTCTCCTGATTTGGTCTTAAAAGGCATCAGTTTGTCTTCCTTCTGCATCGCCACCACACTCACCTACTCACACACAGACACAGACACACACACTTAATAAAGATCAGGTGATGAATTATCAGGTGTGTAAAGAAGACATTTGTGAATGAACTCACTTTCTGCGCTGGTCCGAGGAAGAAGCCTTCACCACTGAGTCCGGCATAGGAGAAGCTCACACGCACATCTCCCACCTACACGCACACACACACACACACACACACACACAATAATGTCACCAGCATCACCTCTGTGATCCAAAGTCATTGTGTAAGTAATAAACACAGTGTGTAGTGTGTGTGACATAAGGTGGTGGTGTGATTAAGCAGAGTCACTCTTACCACCCTGAAGTGGATTATTTTCCTTGGGGGTGCGCTGTTATAGAAAAAAAATTAACTTCAGAGTGGTAATAGTAACTCCGCTTCTTGTCAGGCCGCAACACGCCACCCTGCTGTTGGTTAATTTCCTTTAACAGCATGTCCCCGAGGGTTTTATCCTTTGGGGTGTTAACAGTAACTATATTTCATTACACCACCTCAGCACTCAGAAATGATGTGTGTGTGTGTGTGTGTGAGTGCGCGCGCGTGTGTGTGTACCTCTGGTCTCCGTGGGTTGGCTGTGTGGTAGAAATAATCTTCGTACACTGTGAGAAACGGGTCAGTAACAGGAAGCGCACTCAGACTCAGAGTCTTGAAATTATTAATCTGATCAATCAAACCTGTGGAGAAAATACAACATGTTACAGCTACATCTCACACACACTGGTAAACATTACAAACTCTTCTTCACTACAATAAGTGGACAAATATAAACAGGAATCTACAGCCAGTGTGTCTTTAATCAAGCGATCTGGTTTAAACCAGGACTTCCGTGCCAGTAAGCGAAAAGTACCAAATTACAGGCCTGAGTGATATGTGCAGAACTGTTCCTTACCACCAGAGGGCAGTGTTTAGCATTACGGTTTGGTGACAGGCTGCCAATGTCACACAAGGAAAGTCTGTTTACAATTACAAACAAATCTTACCTTTTGAAGTGAGGCAAAACACAGTAAAATTTATAGATAAATACCTTTCGAGAGAGTAAAATGGCCGACCCACACGTCAGGAG
Organism: Notoglanidium macrostoma; assembly: GCA_030068235.1. Taxonomy (NCBI): domain Eukaryota; kingdom Metazoa; phylum Chordata; class Actinopteri; order Siluriformes; family Auchenoglanididae; genus Notoglanidium; species Notoglanidium macrostoma. The sequence goes on from JAQQZR010000016.1 coordinate 18,074,682, forward strand.
CGACAACAGTGACACTCTCCACCGCCATCGCACTACAACACAATGCAACACACACTATGAAAAGAGAAAATGTGTATGATAAATGCAAATATACATACACCTCAAGCTGTACCTGGGATTGACGTGTCCGATCTCCTTATCAAAATTCCTGCTGTTTATGATCTCCGACTTCCACTCTGTGTCTGAAATTAAGCAAGAAAACAAACGATAAATGACTAAATCATGACACGTTGTGCTGTTAGAGGAAAATGATCAGTCCCAGGGTGGTGTGGGCAGAAGTTGGTTATGTTTCTACAACATGGAGTCCCGAGGTGTTTTATTCCTCAACAATGCAGCCTGTGATATAAAAGTGTAAACTCCTCTGTCCTGAAGATGTGGGAACCCTTACAGCTCCAGCTTCACCTGACTGTTACACAGCACTCTCACTGGACACTTTACATACACATACACGTTACACACACCTTACAGAAACTGTGAATGAGCTGTTGCTATAGAAATGATAACGTATTAGAAGGTGAATATAAAGCTGTGATGTGCAGCTGCACTACTGTCAGAGCTGCTGTTATAGAGAATTAATCAGCACTTCCTGATCAGTGCTGTGGTGTAAAGCACACATGTAATTTAGATTTTTGAGAAAGATGAACTCACTGTATGTGTACGTGGTCTCTGTTTTAGTTTCTCCGTTCTCTGTATAATCCCTGTTAACAGAGACAGAACACGAAGATAAGATGAGCTGGAGGTTCAGGCCCAAGCTTGAGCTGCTGCTGGGGATTTTGTGTTTCGTTGGGTTTTTTTTTTTTTTTTTACCCACCGTGACTCCTGATACTCCACCCACTGGTACATCTCCACGTTCCTCTTCAGCTTCACTGCCTGAACCGCGATCTTGTAGTTCGGATCATACAGAGGCTGAGAGCAAGAGAGAGAGCGAGAGAGAGCGAGAGCGAGAGAGAGAGAGAGAGAGAGAGAGAGAGATCATTAACACCAACACAGGATGAAATGGCGTCTGTTACATTGTAATTAATCTCTCTGCTCATATCACGGAGGTACCTGAGCCGTGCGCAGAGAGGCCCACAGGTGAACAAGGTGCCCGTTGTTCTGGGGGTCAACATAGACGTCTGGGTGAAGGGTCACGACCTGGGCGAGTCCCTCATCCAGAGAGGACGCAGTGCGGACCGCTCTGCCCTGCAGAGGACAGGAGGAAAGACGGATACGAGCTTAGTTTAAAGCTTTATGATCTCTCCTTTTGGCCATATAAAGCACATCACGATAGAAAATGCAGAATGTGAAGTATTTGGTCACTGACCTCATTAGTGAAGAGCATGTAGAAGGAGAAGAAGAAGATGGCCACGCCCACCATCATCCCTCCCATCGTTTCTCCCAGACGCTCCAGGAATCCTGGAGAGCTCCGAGTGTGAATGCGTGTGTGCTGATCCCGACCATCCTCACCGGAAAACTACAAGACGGACAAAACAATCACCAGTGAATCAGCCAGAGCAAGATATAATTTACTATTTTAATAAAATAGTTTCTCTCATAGAGTTGCTGAGTTCTGGATTCTGATTGGTCAGAAGGTAAAGCTGGAACTGTAAGGGTTCCCACATCTTCAGGACAGCGGAGTTTACACAGCACTGCACTTTCTCACTCACATCACACGCTGCACTTCATTTTTGTCTCATTAACTTGAAGAGAGAGAATAAAGAGAGGCTGCTGAGGGAACGACTGTTTATAGCTGCTATAACGTAAGAGATAACAGGAACTCATTCATTTCACAACATTAATGTAAAAATAAATGGATAAAAAATATGGTGTGCTGTTCTTTAACAAATAAAATATGTAAACTGCTGCAAAATATTTGGCAAACTAACGAGGTGTAAGAGGAGCAAAACATTCAGTGACGTGCTGTTTTAGGAAAATAATCAACTCCTCAGTTACAGTAACTGTACTTTTACTGTAACAGCTACACACAAACTGTTTTTTCCTCATATGAACTACATATGTTGAAGACAAACAAAAAGGCTTAAGGTCAGTAAATGTGTGCAGTAATGAAATGTTCCTTACCGACATGACTGGTTTTGCGACTCGAACCGAAAGCTTTTGAAAAGCGGAAGTGGAAACTGGTCGAAAATAAACTGTCGCGCGCGCACTTTCACAGTCTTAACGGTTTGTTGAATAATTAATTTACAGTTAAATTAAAAACGCAGTCGCTTTTGTTATTGCTGTTGGTGATGATGTACTTTTGTGCCCCTAAAAGTAAGCGAATTACAGTCACTCTTTTTTTAATTAACGCATTAAAGCGGAAGCGCGCTCCTGCCGCGAAGCATGCCGGGAAATGCAGTCTTCCTCTTGTGTGGGCCCATGAACTGAATCCTTTACACAGTGCACGCTGCCATCTGCTGGGGCACTGTGCAGCCACGGAAATAATTCTAATCTTTTCACGTTTCTCTGTAGCTCTTTTTAAAAATGTTGTTCAAACAATGCAGTATTACACTTTCAGTGTTAATACCAGTTAAAGATAATACTAATTCATTAAATAATAATTGGGGGATCTGCCTGTCTGGGACATTCATCTGTCTGGGGCAGCTTTCTGTCTGAACAGCATATCTTCCCGTCTGGATTGTGTGTCTCTTCATCTGTCTGGAATATCGTCCTGTCTGGGGCATTTGTCTGTCTGGGGTGTTTTCCTGTCTGTGGAGCAATAAATCAACCCTACAAACCTGCTCTCTGTGCACAACAACACTCTTTCTCCCCATCTCAGTAAGACTGAGAGGATTATGACTGATGGGATCATGTAATACAGCATTCATGAAGATGATGACGCACACACACACACACACACACCAGCTTCACCCATCCATGTGTCTAACCATCCACAACCTCCGATAGATTCAGCATGCCTGACTTTGATATCATTGTTCTGGGCACCGGGCTCAAGGTAGGAAAATCGTCATCATCATCATCATGGTTATCATTTTTATCATTATTATCATTATTATCATCTTCTTCTTCTTCTTTATTATCATAAACAATCTAGTCTGTCATGTCATGAGAAGGATTTTTTTTATTTTTATAGACTTTATTCCCTAGTCGCTCATTCACCATTGTTTGTGTGGATTTATAGGTTGTTGTATCGTTGACTCTGAGATAAAATATCACTGACTCTCATAAACAGGCATAAATATTATTATATATTTTGATGTTTCAAAAGTATCATTCAAAGTACATTTACCAACAATAAAGCTGTACTTTATAGAGCTGTTGCTATTATTTCACTTATTTCAATTAATTTTGCAACATTTCTCCTTAGTTGTAATTGAAAATTCAATTCAGTTCAATTTTATTTGTATAGCGCTTTTAACAACAGACATTGTCACAAAGCAGCTTCACAAAAGTATATAAA
>JAQQZR010000016.1:18085080-18096496 GCA_030068235.1 Notoglanidium macrostoma
GTTGATGTATACCTTTGATGAAAATTACAGGCCTCTCTCATCTTTTTAAGTGGGAGAACTTGCACAATTGGTGGCTGGATAAATACTTTTTTGCCCCACTGTAGATAGATAGTCAGATAAGAAAGCCCGTTTCCTGCTGGTCGAGTGTTACCTTTGCTGTTAAATAGCCGCAAGTTTGCCGTGCTGTGGCTGAGTTACGCTGCTGTTTACAGTAAAGGTGTTATTAGGAATCAGTTTATCACAACAAAGCACTGTTTAAACACCACTTTCTCTCGGTTTACACATCTCAGAAATCTTGTGCCAGATTTTAAAGGCAAATGAACAGATTTCCACTTGAAAAAGCTTGTCTTTTTGTACAATAATAGCTAGATAGTGAAGTGTTTACATACACATACACACACACACACTGCTTTAAGGTGAGTCACTAACTTTACTTTTGGGTCTGAAAAGTTTTCTTCCTCTTCTTACAGCAACAAAAAACAGAGTTCTGATACACAGCTATTCAAAAACACATTTATTATACACAGTATTAGAATACCACACACACACACACACACACACACACACATCACTCCAATGTCGTTGAAGTCGACGGAGGGGGCGGGATCAAAGCAGCTGCTGTGATTCGTCTCTCGCTGGACAGGAAGTTGAAGGTGGCGCAGGCGTTTGGCTACAAGAGGAGGAGAAATGTAAGTCCTGACCTGTATTAATCTAAGCTGCATTCATGCCTGAACATGTTCAGCTTCTGTAAATCAACCTTCTGATGATGAGATCATGTTTTTGAGAACATTGTCAGATTTCCTCTGGTTGCTTGTTTAGAAATTTTGGCACTGCTAAATAAAGTGACGTTCTGCGACAGTGAGATAATGAAGTTAACTGGCCTGATGGACTGATAATCACGTGTCCTCACCGTGTCCTGCACCTCCACTGCGATGCCTTTCTTCCTGATGAAGGAGAGAACACTGGGATCCAAACGCTCTGTACGGGCTCCTGTACCTAGAACCAACACCTCTACACACACGCACACACACACACACACACACACAGATTTTAGGAGGTCTGAGTCATGCAAGTCATCCAGATAAAAACAGGTCATCACTGCAGTTACAGTCAGTACAGGTTTTGGATGGGGTTCTGGTTAGTGATCAGGCTGTGGGTAGAAATGGGTGTGCCTTGTGATCAGGGCGCAGTTAGGAGAGCTTAATGATGTCGTGATGTTTTAGATGTCGTACCTATGCGTGGCTCCAGCAGGTAGAACAGAGACAAACTCTCCACTGTTATGTCTTCATGACTTCCCACCTGCCAGAAGAACAGAACTCATATCAGGACACATCCCAAACTCCCTACAAAATACACAATGCTGCAGAGCAGCTCCTCACGTTCCACTGCAGAATCGCCGGAGGGACGACGGCACAGGGTCCGATCACTTTGTTCCCGTCGATGTTGAAGCCTCGTGAGCTGTAACTGTAGATGATGGGGCCGCTGCCCGGCTCCTTCTGCATCACTGTCACCGTGGTGCGCTGGTACATCTCATCATCCGTCGGCCCGAGCCTGTGACTGCGGGTCAGAACCGGACTGCATGGGTTCGAAAGCACAACGATTTTTAAAGATGAGGTTTAATCAGAGTCAGGCAGATTTTAATTCAAAATGATATACAATAACTTCACCTTACACGAAGCTGGACAAAATGAGCTCAGCCTGTTTTTATATTTTTATAAATAATTAATGCTGAAGTACAGATGCTGAAGTCAGTAAAGCCTGTGCACGCGTTCTTATTAGAACTTTAGCTGATTTAACCTGTCGTTATAAACAGAGGTCATCATGATTTACTCACGAAAATAAAACTTCCACACACGCAAACTGTAGTGATTAAATATTAAATTAAATACCTCGTGAATCTCCGGAGAGTTGTCGAACATAACCGAAAGCCGCAGTGAGATCCACGGAGAAACAGCCTCACACAGACCGGAGCTGCCATAGAGGACTGACTTCACATTCAGCACACTGCGGCTCACGCGGGACACGTTACCGCGTTGCACACTGTTCACTTCCGGTAACAACATCCGGTGAGCAAAAAACAGGTCCCCTTGTTTAATATATTTACGTTTAATTGTTTAATATCTTTAATATTAAATATTAATATGTATTGATTACAGCAGCTCTGTTTAGTATTTTGTTAAAATGTAATTAATTAATTAATTAAATAAATAAATACAATGTTGTGCAAATAATATATTATATTCAATCAGAACATTTATATTTCATCTTCTTCTTCTGCTGCTTTTTATTATTATTATTATTATTATTATTATTATTATACTGAAACTCTCTCAGACAATTACAATAGGTCTAGTACAATTTATCGCCATATATCTGTATCTATTTACTTGTATGAGATAGAAGACTATATAATGCTTGGAATCTATCTATCTATCTATCTATCTTTCTATCTATCTATCAGCACTTCCTGTTGTTGATTTATATATATACTTATATATATGTTGATAATAATAACAAAAATAAAACACCATCGGCCATGTTCATTTAATTAAAGCGTGACGCTGCGTGCGCGCCCTCTGAGTCCGCGCAAGTGGGCGTGGCTGCGTACGCGTGACGCTGCGTGCGCGCCCCCTGCGGTGTTTACAGGCGTCTGGAGCCGCTGGTGTGAGGTGATTCTCTCTCTGGCAGTGATATAACCTGATTTATTGTGTCATGTGTCAGTAGATTAAGCGAATAATAAGTATAAGTAAAAAGACATTAATTTGAGTCAGTTTTAAATCCGAGTTGAGCAGTGAAGCGCCATGTATCGGTCTCTGTACGCCTTCAAATCGCGGGAGCAGAACTCGCTGCCGTTCGCGGCCGGAGAGAGTTTCCTCATCCTGGAGAGGAGCAACCAGCACTGGTGGCTCGGATCCCGCTGCAGCTCCGGGGAAACCGGCTACATCCCGGCCTCCTACCTGGAGAAAATCCCGGTACGCACACACACACACACGCACACGCACACACACCCCAAATTGAAGTTAGGAAAAGCAGACTCGCTAACCGAAACATTAACGCAGGTCTCGCGCTGTTTAATTGTATTAACATGCAGGTTTTAGGCTCTGTTTTTGCATACATTACACTGATCATAAATGGAAAAATAAAACTAGTTTCAATTTTCTGTCAGGTTCTCTGACATGCACCCCTGATGCGCGTAACCGCCGCTTTATTCTGCACTCTGATTGGTTGATTACACACTGACCACGCCCCTCGAGCGCATTAACCCAGGAAGTCGGGCAGAATGCACCAGATGGCCTCTTCTGCTGTGTCCCATCTAATTCTGTCTAATTCAATCATTTACAGAGTTCCGTTCCCCGAATAGCATCGTGTAGAACAATAACACCATCAGAACGAAAATCTCATTTTACTGAACAAAAAGTTTGAGTTCATTCATCGTTATCGCTGAATACGGTCAGCTTTATCCGTGCACAAAACTACAGGGTTAATGTTGAGTGTGTGAGTGTTACTGTGCTGTAACATGACAGATGGTGGGCAGAATGTTGGTTAAAAGCGTGATAGAAACATGAATCACAGCATGGCATAATCATGATACAACAGTAATAAAATGATTTGATACATTCTTACACTGCTTGATAGAGAAATGCTTTTATTTAAAAACTAATAAAAAAACGTATGCATTTACCCACTGAAGTAGAAAAGTGTTTATTTAGATCGTGTAAAGAGTTAATGTTACATGCTTTGACTGAAAGAGACTCAGAAGGTCTTATATATCTGTCTGTCGCTCTCTCACTCTGTCTGTCTGTCTCTCACTCTCTGTCCATCTCTTTCTCACTCTGTCTGTCCATCTCTTTCTCACTCTGTCTGTCCATCTCTCTCTGTCTGTCTCTCACTCTGTCTGTCCGTCTCTCTCTCACTCTGTCTATCCGTCTCTCTCTCACTCTGTCTGTCTCAGGCTCCAGAGCATGATGAGGTTCTCAAGTCCATAGACAGAGCCATTGAGGGGATCCACAATGTGGCCATGAAGAACGGAGGGAAGTACAACCTGGAGCAGAGAGATGTGCTACAGTGAGTCACAGTTTCTATGGCGACGGGCTACACCTGTGTCAGCTTATCGTGTGTAGATGTTCACAGATTCTGGGGTTATACTTGACATATGACAGCTAGCTAGATAGCTACACATATGTCACACCCGCCTGCGTTCCTTTCGTCTGTCTGGAGGATTTTAAAACCGACTTCCACTAGAGGGCAACTCAGGGCTGAAACGGTGCTGTCCACCATGTTTCCATGGCAACCTGTGAAATAAGCCTTATATTCTGGGATGAATATTTTTCTATGTGCAGCATCATGGATGTTCACTGTCAGCTTCTCTTTAAACTTTATCACACACTATGACTTTACATTTGAAAAGAGCTCATACTTTAAAAGCACTTCCTGTTAGTTGTATGTGCAGTACACATAATTCCAGTGTGTGTGTTAAGCTGTCCTCTCTCCCTACTGCCCTGACAGGAAGCTGATCCACCACAGGAAGGAGACCCTGTCTCGACGGAGTCCGACTCCATCCAGTCACAAAACAGGAATTCCCTCCTCCAGCAGTGAGATGTCGCTAAGCTCCGCCCACCAAACACCCAACGGTCTGAGCCGAGCTTACAGCTGCCAGGCCAACGAGACGATCACAGATAACACAGAGAACATGAATGTACCGGGCCTTTACTGTATACACACACACACACACACACACACACACACACACACACACACACACACACATGCTAATACGCTCTTTGCTGGTCTTCCTTCAGGTTCCCCCTCAGCCTGTTCCTATAACCCCGCCCCCTCCACAGAAACAGAAAGAAACCCAATGCCCAGGTATGTAAGCCATGCCCCCAAGCTTTGCATTTTAGTCATGTTTATTCGTAATTCTCACTGGTAAAGGGATTTTACTGTCTTTATGTGTAAGTTACTGAGCAGATTAATCAGTCAAACTTAATATTTATTCAGTTTAACACTGAGATCATTTATAGTGAAAACTATATTTCTTTATTATTGCATTTAAAATATCAGAATAAATTATTGATAATATTTTGTTAAATATGAACTTGTTGATTAAAACACTGTTATTTCTCCCTGTGTGTCTCTCTGTCATTCTGAACAGGTCTTGAGGTTCCAGTCAGAGTGAGCTCCTCTGGCTCCGCCCACATCCCTGGTCAGACCACCCCTGTTTCTGTCTCTCCCACCATAAGCTCCACCTCCTCGCAGTCTGGCTCCACCCACTCCATCATTCTCTCTGATGATAGTCTTCCCAGTGCGTCTAGCACTCCACCTCCTGTACCGAGCCGATCAAAAGCCCCGCCTCCTCCCCCACCTGACATCTCGAGCTCTCAGAAGACTCCGCCCCCTCCTCAGCCTGATCCCTCCCATGCTAAAAAGACCCTACCCCCTCCTAAACCTGAACCTTCCTCCTCCTCCTTTGACAAAGGTCCGGCCCCTCAGCCCCAGCCCCAGGCAATCATGTCTCAGCCTACCATCGAGGACCAGTCAGAAGCTGAGTGGCCCTCGGCCCCGCCCCCTGTGTCTCTCAGCCCCACTGGTATTGACAGCCCTGCCTGTCTGTCCTTGGTTCCCATGACAACAGGGGCGGAGCTGATTGAGCTGGTCAGGAAGAACACGGGCCTTAGTTACGAGATGTCGCGCACCACTGTGGGCATTGTCGTCGGCCATCTGCAGGCAACCATCCCAGGGGCAGCAGCCGAGCTGGAACAAGTGCTACTCTCTTTGGTCGAGAGCAAGGTTAGCATTCAGCGGCTACGCTATTCTCTTCTAATCACGCATGTGTTTAGTTGTGTATTTACACATGTTCTGTCTCGCTGAACATAACAAGTGATTCATTATCGTATCAGGACCTGAGTGCAGCGTTGCCACGGGGACAGGTGTGTCACGATGAGCAACGTTTGGAAGTGATCTTTAATGATCTAGCTCGTCACCGTGACGACTCACAGCAACGCAGCTGGGCTCTGTATGAGGACCATGAGCTCATTGCGTGCTACCTGGAGGAGCTTCTGCAGATACTGGTGAAACCTACATGCATGCATGCACACACACACACACACAGACTAAACCTAAAATAAACATCAGTTTCAGTTTTTTGTAGCTAGGTTTCACATCCTCGGTTTGTGCGTGTGTGTGTGCATGTATGTGTGCATGTGTGTGTGTATTCAGACAGATGCAGATCCAGAGGTATGTAAGAGGATGTGCAGGGCCAATGATTCAGAGCCTGTACTCTCTCTCGTCACCTATTACCAGATGGTGAGGAAACACATTCTCTCTTATAGACGCACACACATGGCATGTGCATGCATTAAATATTGGTGTGTGTGTGTGTGTGTGTGTGTGTGTGTGTGTGTGTGTGTGTGTGTGTGTGTGTCATTATGCAGGAACATCGTGTTTCTCTGCGGCTGCTGCTCTTAAAGGTGTTTGGCGCGATGTGTAGTCTGGACACCGCCCTCATCTCCACACTGCTCAACTCCATCCTCCCAATGGAGCTCGCACGAGACCTGCAGAGCAACACACACGGTCAGAGCACACACACACACACTTAGACACATACACACTCAACTATCACTGTGCAGTGAACTGTTGAGCCTGAGACATTTTTTTTAAATGTCAGCACAGGACCCAAACACAAAGGTGCCAAAACTTTAATCTTTAAAGAAAATATTGTTACAATGCATCAATAAAACTGAGTAGAGAGAGAGCTGCAGAGAGTAAGAGAAATTATGAATGCAGTGCGTGTGTGCGTGCGTGTGTGTGCGTGTGCGTGCGCGTGCTCGTTCGTGCACGCAGCATGTCTATGACACAGACTGTCTGTGCAGAAATGAAACATTTCCTCTAACATGTAGTCTCATGTGTTACTGTATTTAGAGTGTAATAATGCATGATTTGTTTTATGTCTTTTTTCTTTTTCCTGTTTTTCATATTCTACTTCTCCTGTGCGTGCTTTGGCATCCAGAGAATGATTTGCCATGCAAATAAAGCACATCTGAATTTGAACTAGCGAGACAGAGAGACAAAGAGACAGAGAGAGAGAGAGAGAGAGAGAGAGAGAGAGACCAATAGGAGATGGAGAGAGGAAAGAGAGAGGAGAGGAAATAGAGGGAGAGAGAGGGAGAGAGAGAGGAGAGAGCAAAGAGAGAGGAGAGGAAAGAGAGGAGAGAGAGGGAGAGACACAGACAGAGAGCGAGAGAGAGATTACATCTGTAATAAACGGTGCTGACCCAGGATCAGATTTATAGATGTGAAACACAGCTTCCTGATGCTGCTACACTTTAGTTAACAGGTTTATTACTCTGATCTCAGATCAGTTCTAAAGGGATTTTAAGTCTAATCTAAGAGCTGGCTGTGTTTTTACTCTCTGCAGAATATCAGAAGATGTGTTACACAGCACTAGTCTTGGCCATGATCTTCTCCATGGGGGAGCAGCTGCCCTACCGCCACTATGGTGTCATCATCCACACACACACACACACACACACGTCATACTACACATCTCTGTGGAAAGATTGAGCATTACATTGACCTTTGAACTGACTCCCTCTTGCTGTCTGTCTCTCTGTCTGTCTTTCTCTCCATCCGTCTGTCTCTCTCTCTGTCTGTCTATCTCTCCATCCATCTGTCTGTCTGTTTCTTCATCTGCTTGTCTGTCTCTGTCAGATCACTTGAACTCTGTATTTATTCGGTTCCTGTTGGACATGATCGAGGACGGACTTCCATCAGACCCGACTGAACAGCTTCCGGACCTGAGTGTCAACCTGCTGCTCGCCTTCAACCTGCACTTCACAGGTACACAGAGAGAGCGAGCGAGCGAGAGAGAGAGACAGACAGACATGGGTAAAGACAGACAGGTACAGAGAGAAAGACAGATAAAGTAGATACAGAAAATATAGATAAATACAAGGTAAAACAGAGAGACAGGTAAAGACAGACAGGTGGGGAGAGATACTGAGAGATATTTTTAATCACAGAATATCAGTCTGTGTGTTTGATTGAAAAAAGTGCATGTGTGTGTGTGTGTTTTCTCTTCCTCAGTGCCAGACAGTAACGTGGTGATGGAGACGCTGATAAAGAGACACAATGTGAAGACTCTCACTGAGAAACTCCTGTTACTGCTCAACAGAGGAGGTTTTTACACACACACACACACACACACACCACCTTTTGTGCCCAAAAGCCACAAAACGTTTCTCATGTACATCACCACATAGTAAACACTTTAAAATAAATAGTATGTGATTTGATTTGTAACTGACACTCACTCTGTGTGTGTGTGTGTGTGTGTGTGTGTGTGTGTGTGTGTGTGTGTGTCCTCTAGAGGACACTGTGTGTGTATTTAAACAAGCCCCCCCGCCGCCACACTCTGTACTCAAGGTCCTGCAGGACGTTTTCTCCAGTCGCAGCACAGCCGACATTTTCTACCACACTGACATGATGGTGATGATCGACATCGCAGTCCGGCAAATATCAGATCTGTCTCCTGGAGATAAGGTATACGCACGCACACGCATGCAAAAATCTGGTTTTTATCCATCCCGACCTCCCTGTTTCCCTCTGGCCATGAATTTTTCTCTTTCATCTTCTCTTCTCTCTCTCTCTCTTTCTCTCTCTCTCTCTCTCTCTCCAGCTGAGGATGGAGTATCTCTCGCTCATGCACGCCATCATTCGCTCCACTGATTACCTGCAGCATCAGCACCGTCTCTCTGACCTGCAGGCGACGCTGCAGAGGATTCTGGGAGAGGAGGACGACCCCGGAGAGGACGAGAGCTTGCCTCAGGCCAGGCAGATGGACAAGCTCATAGTGCAGCAAATGTGTAAAGAGTTCCCTCAGATCGGCTCAGACTGATGGCTCCGTCCCTGACGCTGACGCTGACGGAGTGCAGTATACCGATGTCCCTTACACACAGGGAGAAGGTGTAGAGTCATACTTGACTGAGTACGACATGTACGAAGAAATTTCTCAACATAAATGCTCGTAGAAACAAAACAAGTGCACTACCATATTGTGCAGATTATTACACGCTCAATTCTCTGAAATACAAATAGTGCTTTATTATAGAAGCATCTTTAACCCAACTGTCGATCAGCCAAGACGTGTTTATTGTACATAGGCTATGTAGTAATCCATAATCCCTCAATACAGGTCTAACTTTTCATATCCTTGCATCAAGTAGCATCATTAAGGTCCATAATTACAATTTTGAATAAATGATTGTGTTAAATAGCAGCAACAAAGAGCAGCAGTCTGTATTCACACATTTAACCTAAAGTGAAATTTTATCAGCATCTGCATCAGTTATAGATCCAGCTACACCTGCACCTTTAGATTTTCTGGAGGTGGAGCTTTGATGCCAAGTGACAACAAACTGCACTAAAGGGTGGGGTGGAGATGGAGGCCCCTATAATGCTATACTTACTCAAGTATTTAGATTACAATAAGTCACACAGTATCCTAATTACATAAAAGCTGTTAAGTAGATGCTGTTCAGGCTTTAGAGATTATAACATCTGTATGTAGTTTATAGTCTGGGAAATACGGTAATGAACGAAACTGACTGTAGCTAATTGATGGACTACCCCAGGCTTCTGCTTCAGCATTAGGGAATAAATCTGATCTACCAACCTGCAGCATTGTTCCTCATTAGTGTCCTGCTGCAGGCTGCAGGTAGTGCACACTTCATCTGAATCTCAGCTTTAATCTCCTGAGCCTTACTGAGCTGTTCTAGTGCGCTTCATACTGCGATATTCTAAATGTCACTGTTTTTCATCCATTCAGTTGATGCTGTTTTTGTTCAGATACATATCATCTCAGGCTCTACCTCTCTCTTCTTTTTTCTGGGGTTTTTAGTTTGTTAATTCCATTACTGTAATGTAATGGAGGAGAGTCTCTTTCCCTGTCTGTCCAGTATTAACCTCTAGCTCAAGGGTATGTAGTAAGATTACGTTCTGTCAGTGTTGTAACTCATACACACTCCTTAACTCGTACACACATAAACATACGGAATGTCAATGCAGAGAATGTGACTCAGAAAGCAAGGTGTGATGAACTGAACAGCTGTGTGTGTGTGTGTGTGTGTGTGTGTGTGAGAGAGAGAGAGAGAGAGAGAGAGAGAAATTGAGTGTGAATCTGTTTCATGTTGCTTTAATGTGTTAAAGTTTATATTCTTTCAGAGACGATTGTGTTCAGAAGGGAAATGGTAAAAAAATGTATTTTCGTAAAGTTTACAACACTAATAAAAATGCCAGTCATCCTAATGAACACTAATTCACGAGTCAAAATATGATTTTTTTAATTTAATAAAATGGTGAAAGTGGTTAATTTGGGCTGGGGGTCAATTTGCTGCCAACCTTGAGGAGGGAAGTAAATTTATTTAGTTAAAAATGAGAATAGTTTAATATTATTAATTAGGGTGACGTCCTCTTTCCCCCCGGACATGTCCTCTTTTTGTGACATGGAAATTGCGTCCGGCTGGGTTTTTAGAATTGTCTGGGATTTTGAACTGCCTAAACATTTGTCACGTGATCACATTCGTCATTAACTAGTTACTCCCCTACACACCTACTCACTTCCACTCGCACTAGTGGAGCCAAGAGATAAGTGGGGGGGCTGAGCCAGGTAGCAGTTTTGGGCTTCGATTGGCCCTGATGTCTCCCTGCACGTTCTCAGCCTAATGTCATTAACTTTAAAAAAAATTAATTGGTCAGCCCCATTGCTGTCACACAATGTCCAACTTTTGCTAAAACCTTATTCTTTTGTTATATGCCCTCAAAATGAACCTTAGGCCTCGTTACATTAATGTTCAACTAAACAATGAAATATTAGGAGTAGCCTAAGCTTTGCCTTATTTACTATTTACATGGATTCTTGGTCAATGATCAATCATTTGCAATATTTGCTCCCCAGACACAACGACACGAGGAAACTCTTTACAAAGAAGCGGAAAGTAAGTCAACATTTCTCCAGAGGTCGGGTTTCTTTTGTGTTAGTTAGTGTAGTTAGCTGGCCAGTCAATGTTAGGAGATGTAGCATCTAGCTTAATGTTAGCTATTATTACATTCAAACCCACTAGCCTACCATATTGTAATGCCATGAATGAGGCCAAGTCCGCTCTGGCTACTAGCATCAGCTACGCCTATTATAGTGCACAGAGTGCCACCTGCTGGTATTCATAATATCAGCAAGAATGAAATAATCATAATCATAATACGTTTATTGGGAGTTTAGTATTTTGGAGTTTCAGTATTTCCTGCATAAAACAGTGCTTGGTTCATGGGCCGACAAATTAAATTTTTAAAATTCAGATCATGAGAAGAGCATTGGGTTAAAACAGTTGATCACAACCACTAATGAAACCAGAGTGAATGTCAT
>JAQQZR010000016.1:18106805-18126063 GCA_030068235.1 Notoglanidium macrostoma
GACTTCAAAGCACTTATGTAAGTCGCTCTGGATAAGGGCGTCTGCCAAATGCTGTAAATGTAAATGTAAATGTAATATTAACAACAAATCCATGTGTTCACTGAGTTTCTGTAAAATGCCTAAAGTAACTCCTTCTGAGGCACTCTGTAGTGTTGCGTAACGTGTGGACGAGTTCATCAAGTTCCTCCACATCCCTCAGAAAGTCACCAACAAACCTGCTGGATCGTACCTGCAGGGGGTGGTTGTGAAATTTCTAGAACATTCTCTCCTATTCATTCTGGATCACTCGGCTTTTACAGGAAACCAAAGGACAACACTAACGTGTTCGTGTTTGAAGGGTTGGTGTGTGTCCTTCAGCACTGGTTGCTGTTTGGTCCACAAATCCTTAGCATTCTCCAGACCAGTTTAGGTTATTGCTTAAAAATAAGATGATCATGGTGTGCCATTTCCACGCTTTTGGAAGGCTCTATATACGTTACAACCATCATTAGTGTGATTTATAGCTCATCATTCTGCTCTTGATTGCCAGGAGATCGATGTTAGAGAACTTGGTTAGTCAGTCGGAAACAGTGCATTGTGCTACATCTGCATGCTACTAATAAAGTCCAGGGTCTAAAAATCCAACAAAGGTAAAAGCTTGTTGGAAAGAGGAGTGCATGTGGGATACATTTTTCTTCTCTGTCTCTGAGACACCGTGGTGTGTGCTGCAGTGGTGTATGGTCAAATCTGATCCGTTCTACCAACAGTTTCCTTGTCCTTCAAGTTTATCTTTGGCGTATTTGGACAATCCGATGCTTGCATGTTTGTGTTGTGCTTTATTTTAGAAGACAAACCCCCTAAAAAAAGAGCTCCTTACATGTAGGACTTGGTGGCTTTGTGGTAAATGCCCTGCTTTCTGTGTGTGAGGTTGCTGGTTTGAATCTGTGCTTAGATACTAATGGTGGGTGGGACATGGAGGATGGCTGAGATGAACAAGGGAGCAGAGAAAAGGTGTGGAAAGTGTAGTTGGAGTTCAAACCAAAAAGTTGGGGTGATAGGTCGTGGGTTTTAGAAGCCTAAGCTGTAAAATTTACTAAGTCAAAACCTTCTCTTCAAGCAGCATAATCCCCTCTTTCTTCTCACCCCAACCTGGGGGGGTATGGCAGCTGCCCAATTGTTGCCCCCTCCACCTCCATTTGATGGATGCTGCTTGAGATGTTCCACCAAAATCCTCAGCACTGATATCATGGAGCTGCACCTGGGCTTCAACCCAGGGACCTTTAGAAGTTTAGAAGAGGAACTGGCTCTATTATTGTAGAACTATTCTATTATTTTATTATTCACGCAACTTCATCATGTCACTTTCCATGAACACCACACTCAGCATAAATATTTAATACAGGTCCAGAATAAGGTGCCATTTCTCAAACAGAAAAAGTTGAAGATGAAACTGAATGAGCAATTTTCTCTTGATTATGTAAATAATCCTTACTGTAATACAAATATGGAAACTCTTGATTTATGGCACAATAACTAATCAAGTGAGTAGTTAATACCATTACAGTAAAATACTGAGTGAGGGGGGATGAAGCGGAGGTAACGTTACTGGACAAAGCTGACCAGTTCTTATTTTCCTGAAAGCCTTCTTTTATTCCACAGCAGAGGAGTACAATTTTTATTTATTAAAGAATGATTTAAAGGCTTTATGGTCACGTTTAACATTGTGGAACAGCCACGTTCCTAGGTCACTAGCCAAATCACAGCACGTCCGCACTTGCAGAGGTTAGTTAATTTTCCCATTCTCATGCCACCTTAAAGCCTTCCTCTGAAGTTCATACTTTACAGATACGAGGGGATCAACATTCACATCGATCTGATGGAAAAACTCTAAGCAAAATTTTCAGTCATCCCCTTGTTTTAGTTGGTCTAAAGATCAAGTTTGTTATTGCAACAATATGAAAATAAAAAAGGATTGAGCATTAGCCGAGTTTGTTTATTGTATATTCCGTGCGTATCCTCATATCCAGATTTCCTTTCTATTCAAGCAATTTAAAGAGAGATTTGAGCTTGCTAGTGTTCGAGTATCTGTGCTAATCTCATAATTACGATATGTTCTGACAGAATGTGGAGGCAGCAGAACGGCTTTACAAACCTGGCTGCTCCGCAGTTGACAGGACCTCGGGTTTTTGGCTCTCCGTAGGAACACCAGACTGTTTTCCCTAATAACGTGGTCACAGTTTTTGAACGATCACCGTCCGCTTCGTGAAATCACTGCAACAGCTCGTGCTGATCTCCCTGGAACAGTCTCAAGTCACTGCGCGCGGCGGTTTATTTCTGTCCTTTTGAATCGTCATAGTGGTTGCCAATATTTTTGGAATCTCTTCAAAATTCATGGCACCAGTGTAAACATTAAAATTAAATTTTAAAAAGTTTAATATTTAAGGTTGAGTTAATAAGTAAGGTTACACGTTGGGGCTAAACATTGATGGTGCATAGTGCTGTAACATCTTTAAAGATTATTAGGTAAAAAATTATTTAAAAAAACAAACGTATTCCTGTCCAGGTTTCAATTTGGTTAGAGACATTTATTTTTACACAAAATGATATTCTCATGATCTCAAGATCGACGAACACAAATGATGAAATGAGACAGAGAGACAGTGTGAGAGTGTGAGTGAGAAAGAATATGACTGTTATATTCAAGTTTTCTGGATTTTTTTTTTTTTATTTGAGTAAGAAAATTTGAAGTGCCCGCAAAACAAACCCTCAAGAGCTGCCAGCCCAAAGTCTTCAATATTTACATCACAAACATTTACGTCGATGTTCTTTCCGCTCGTCTCATCTCTGTGAAGATTTCTGAAGTCAGTTCAAAGGTTTAAAGTAAAAAGGGGCAACTCTCCTGGGGTTTAAGCCATTTTCGCCAAGTTTTTGTTCTTTTAAATATTTAAAATATTTACAGTCTCGCAATCGCAAAACTCCAAGAGCCGGCATTTGAGCCTACGCTAACGTGGATTAGCAAAGTGAGTGACAAAAAGTGACAAAGCAAGGCTGATGAGTCGATCCTCTGAAATGTACATTCCCAACATTATTTCTCATTATTCCTGACCGAAAAAACAACGTGCAGGATTGTTTAAAAAATACATTAGTCTGTTACAACGGTTTGCGTTCTCCATCTTAAAAAGAACAAAAAGGAAAGAAAAAAAAAGTACTGAATCACCGAAGAAAAAACAGTCAGCGTCCACTTTGCGTCACTCATCTTTTTTCTCGTTCTTCAAAAAAAAAAAAAAAAAAGAAAGAAAAACATCCTGATTTCCCAAAGAATTTCCATGAGTTAAAAAAAAAAAATCACCAATAAATACAAATACAGCAGAGAAATGTGAAATGGGGGATAATGCGGAGTGGTGCTGCACACACTGATATGTAAGAGGATTCCAAACTCCACCGGTTTCTCCTGAGCTCCATCAAATCCGAGAATGCAAGCATGTCCATGACATCGAGGTCGATACGAGTCCAGGTTTTGAAGGATGCACAGGATCACACCGAGGTGATGACGATCATGAGGTGAGGTGAAATGCTGGAGATCTGGTTAATGAGGTCGGGAGCAAGCCGTGAAAGGTGAGACTCTGAAAACTCGCATGGAGGGAAGATCTGCAACACGTAGGCAGGCTACAAGAGAGAGCGGGGAAAATGTGATTTAATAAATTACACACTTTCATTACATGCAATTCATTACAATACACAAATCATTACATGTTCCTTGGTGCACGTTTATACCTATACACCAACACGCAAAACTGATTCTTTTGCGATTTGGTTTGTTACGTCTGAACAGAACTCTGGTGTATTCTCGCCCTCGGAGTGGCTCTTAAGCAGGTGAGAACACAGCAATCACAACTGGGTCTAAGAGTGACGAAGTGATTCAACTCTGGAACGACTGGACTACAGAATGTGAATTTGACAAGCGCTTTTTATTTATTTATTTTTAAATCTACATTAACTGCTACACTGAGCCAAAGGGCAGAGCTGTGGCACAGCAGAAATGATGTGTGTTTTTTGTGGCAATGCAGAAATGTTGTGTGTTCTGGAGATTTGGACAAACAATTAAAAAGATGCTGAAGGTGATGAACAAAATGTTTTTAACTAGTCGTACAAGCACCTAAACACTAGTGCCTAAACAACCACACCAAGGGGCAGAACACACCAGGGTTCCACTCAAATGGACAAAGTACTCTAAATGCAAGCACTCCCTCAACTTAGGGAAGAGGATTACACTTCTGATAGGCACAAAAACATGACGGGCACACACCTGATTGGAGCCTGGATTGGGGACGTTGATGATGCCTGCAGCCAGTTTGGCCTTCAGGTAGTTAATGAAGGCTGATTTGAGCACTTGTGTCTGCGTCACGACGTCTTCCTGATTTAGACCACAAGGCATGGCGAGCAGGAGGCAGAATTCACTCTCACCCTACGAACAAATGAGAGGGTAATAAATTAAAATTATTAATTAAACCCAAGAGATTACATGACCATTGCCAGACAACTAATACTTTTGACAATTTTTCTATCTCAATATGGGAAAAAAAATAAGGTGTTTTTTTTTCTTCTTTGTTTTGTTTTTTTAAGACAATTTAATTAGAAATAGAGTAGGCATGGCAACACTTACAAAACAGAAAGCCTACATAGTTCAGAGACTTACGGTCATTCTGCGAGCTACCCCTTCAAGCTGTTGTGTTTCTAATCTCATCCTCTGGACAATACGTAGAGGAGGCCCTGTCTCTGGCACAGGAAGCGAGCGCAGGCCAAGAGACTTGTTTCCGCAAACAAAATGCAACTGGACAGCAGCAGTTTCATTTTTCAATGCAAGCAAGCCTTGCCACACAATAGGATATTTCTGTTAGAGAAAAAAACCCCCACACATCAGATCAGTTTAAATGGCCTCAATTTAAAAGTAATTAAATTATTTTCCCACCCACTAAATATGTTTGTCCCTGTGGCTTACCGTGAGAAGCTGTACCATGTTGATTTGCTGATGTCCAACATGCTCCACTTGACTTTCATTCTGAGCCTGGCTGTGATCAGATTCTTGAGCACCCTTTATACGTTAAACAAACAAATAAAAACAACAACTTGATTTGTATTAGGGCAATGCAGATACAAAGCATACAGATTTAACTTCTCAGTACAAGGTGTCCACTTGCCTGTGATGGAGTGATGTTCCGAGGAGGTTGGCTGATCCCCATAGGCGAATTTTCTGGAAACTGCGAGTGCACGGTGCGCAGATTGGTGTACATGGTCGAATACTCCGAAAAGGCAGGCACGGTCCCTGAGGTGATCAGCTGCACTCGCTTAGGAGAGGCCATGGCAGGCAGTGCACCACGGATTCCCAGCATTCCATCTTTCCCAGGGGGTGGTGTGGCTCTCTTTATTTCAGACTGCTTCAGGGCATCCTTGTCGGACACACCTTTCTGCAAGAGGTGTGCCCGTGGAGAGAGCGAGGCCGTAATGCTGGTCGGGGTCGAGGTGGGAGGAACAGCCTCCGCTATATGCCCTTGGTGAAGCTCAGCAGCTGGACGCTCCCCCTGTGGGTGGTATATCAGTGTCCTCATGTCTCTTGTTTGAATGTTAAAGCGCTCCAGTGGCAGTCCGCCGTGTAGTGATCCGCGGTATTCCGCCGCCAACGACTCGGGTTTGAGTTGAGTCGCCGGTGGCCGTCCAAGCGCTGGATGAAAGCGCCTTGCTGCTTCCTCCTCGCTTGCTTCATGACCTCTTGTACTGGCTGGGTTGACCTTGAGGACCATCTCTCTGTTTCCCACAGCCTGAGGAGACACAGGGCGCTGCTGACCAGGTGCCCAAGAAGAAGTGAGGCCTTCAGGGTGAATTCCATAGTTCATCACTGATAGTGGAGGCGTGTTGACTCTTGCATCTCCTTGAGAAAGGTGACCCATGGAAATGGCCTGGCCCACACGGTGAGGGGACATCCTGCCAAGGCTGCCATGAGTACTATGAGGAGGCATTATGACTGACTGTTCAGAGTGATGCACACTGGGGACATATTGAGACATTGCAGGTAAACCGGTTGGTAGGACCATAGACACGCCTTTAGGAGACGAAGAGCCGATAGGAGAAGACACTTTGGCAAAGGGAGAATGGGGGTGACCAGATTTCCGTGGCGAACGTGGCTCCTGTTTTGTCTGGATATGCGAAGGGGCTCTATCTGTAGGCGTGGCTGGTATGAACCCAACGTGATTGCCACCTGGAGAGGGAAGATGAGGGCTTATGGCAGGACTTATAGTAGACACCCAGGGAGATTTCACATTTTCCACATTAAGAGGTTCACTTCCTTCTCCTTTCTTTGGATGCTTCATCAACATTGTGTAATCTGAGTGATGGAAACCCATCACTTGTGACGGACCGGGTGTCTGCTGTAATCTTTTCACAACCCCGCTTTGCACTGGAGGGTAAGGGTCTAATTTATCCGGTCCAGAGTCATGCTTAGTAGATACGTTTGTCTGCAACTTCAGGGAATGACCATGGTCTGCTGGAGGTATTGAACCCTTAGGCACATCTCTGTAAAGTTCCTGTTTGATCTGAGGCATCGTCCCCAGCTGCTGAGATTCTATGTCCATCGCACTAGGTGGTGGAATTTGACTGATTTTGGCACTGATCCGTTGTCGTCCCTCCATTTTCTGTCCCGAGTGACTCAGCACTACGACCCCCTCAGAGGTGTTTACCCTGAGACCAGCAGTGGGGCCTGTACTCAGGGATGTGCTCTCCACTATATAGCGACCTGCATTCCCACCCTCCTCTCCAACAGGCGGTCCATGATAAGCGCTACCTTCCTCTATGTTGGTCTGGTACATCTGTTTTGGTGGCTGCTTTTCCACAAATGGGTTAGTCATCGGAAGACTGGGTTTCTCCTCGGATTCAGGGGGGTTGCAAACTCGACTGATGACTGAGGTGGCAGTGGAGGCAATGACAGAAATCACAGATTTCTCGTTAAAGACTTGCTTCGTCTCTGTGGATGGTAATGACGCTGACTGGCGAACTACTGGCTGAGCTGGAACAGAAGATTGCCTGTTCTCATGCAGCGCACTCTTGACATCACTCTCCCTCATATGTATGCTTCCAGAAGTAGCGCTGACCTCCGAGATTAGAATATTTCTTGGTTTTGCAAGAATTTTACGTAGATCGCTGGTGTTACTATCTTGGGCAAAGGAATCGGACAGCAACGTCGGGTTCTCTATTGGAGTAGCGGACGGAGCTGAGGGGGAGACTACTGCTGTCTCTTTAGGCTGATTTAATCGGTCTGTGGGGGAAACGGAGAGTCTGCTTGGATGTGATGGTTTGAGGCAAATGCTCGTGGGAGAAAGAGAGGGAGATGTACACTCATAAGGATTAGGCTGAGGCCTGAGTAATGTTGGGCTTTTGCTTGCTGCTGGACTAGATGATTTTGGCAAGTCAGGCTGCTCTTTAAGAGCACTCTCATTCGCTTTAGGAACTTCGGGGACGATATTAGACGTTATATTGCAATCCTGCTTCGGTAAGGGGGCAATTACAGCAGGAGTTGCGGGTGGAATCTCCGCAACGGTTGGTGCTGCTGTGGATATGGATTCTGAGGACTTGGCAGACAGATTCTCAGGTACCACCATCGCCTCTTTGATGGCTTCCTTTTTGCTCGCAGCAGCCTTTTGGCCTTTAGCTCGCTTTTGGGATTTTGGTCTTCCTTTACCCGCTTTTCTTGTTGTTCCTATGTTTGAAGTGTCCTCTTGGACAGTGGCCGAGCTGCTGCCTTCAACAACTTTGGCATCTGGGACTAGAGCTCGATGACCCGGGTCTGGATCTACAACAGTGCTGATGACTTGGTCTTGCGGTAAGCCGCAAGACATGTCTTCAGATGTGATGGAATCAATAGCGGCAGCAAGTTCTGTTTCACTAGCAGGATTAGCAGGCTTGTCTTCCTCACGCCCCTCTACGAGTTCAGGTAAAGGGGCTTGGGACTCAGTTGAGTTCTTGAACGGGAGAGGTTCAGGGCCTTCTGTAAGCTTGGCAATGTTCTCCACAGCTTGTTCGAGCTCCATCTGGCGGGATAACAACGCCTCATGGGGATCCTTGATCTTTGGGGGTGTGGTAGCAGATTCTTCAATATTTCCATCTTCTTCTATGGCCTCCTTCTCAAATCTAGGATCTAGAATTAGCTCTTTGGGAGACGTATCCGGCACAGCCTTTTTAAGGGAGTCCTCATGCCCCGATTCATCCTCGCCAGTTTGCAGCATTGCCTTTACCTCGGTTACATCGAGCCTAATTCTGAGATTTTTGAGGACAAGAGATTTATCCTCCGTCATTAGCTTTGAACTACAAGTTATTCGTGTAGTTTTTGTTTTGACACTTTTGTCCAAAGCCGACTGGTCCTGAACAGACTCGGAGAGTTTATCTTGGCTTCCAGTTGTGCTTTCTGTTGGAGTAATTCTGTCTTTCTCTTGTTTTGTTTCTGAAATGCTTTGTTGTTTATGCTCCTCCTTTAACTCATTTGTTGCTGAAGGGCCACCATCATGCTGACCACTGCTGTCCTGAGAATCCACGTCCACCTCAGCAGGAGTCACGGCGTCAGACGTTCTATCCATTTTTTCTCCTTTTTTCGCAAATCCAGACCCAGCACCTTGATTCGCAGCTTTGCTTAAGTAGGGGGAATGTTTGCCTTTGCCTCCTTTGGTGACAGTTTCATTGTTTCCAGTTTCATTGCTCTCAAACTCCTTGATCTCGGGTAATTTTGATCGCTCACTCTTACCAGCTGAAAAATCCTCTCCATGGCGCCGATTCTTAGGTGGACGCCCCCGCCGTGCGGTAGGCGGTACAGGCAGGCTGTCTGGTTCCGGTTGCTGTTGCCCTGCGTCTTTGTCTACACCACGCTTGCGTGCCCCACGCGATGGTTCCACATCCTTGCCAGTTTGTGGTGTAGATTCATCCTCTACTGGGGTGGCATAAACAGAACGTACATTTCTACGCCTTGCTCTCACAGGAGGAGCGTTTTGTTCTACACTTTGTTCAGTCTCAGGGCTATGGATGGGTGACTTGCCAGCCATCTTGGCATCTGAAACTGCTTTAAATGACTCCACTCTCGGAGAAGAGGAGCGTTTAAGTTTTTCTCTATCAATGCGTTCACTTTTACGAGTACTTTGTTTATCTGGTGTGTTAGATGGGGTCAGAGGGGCTACGGGTGTTGTAGGCGAGGTCTTGCCCTTTTTGTTTCTGGACCTTGGAGGAGGAGAGATCGGTTCCTCCACTGTATAACTGTCTGCACATTTTGACTCAATTTCTTTGACAGGAAGTTCAACTTCCATAGCTTCAGGCTCAAGTTTCCCTAACCTTCCTTCACCTTCATCTACAATCATAGGAGAGGGAGAATTCTGTAACTCTGGGAGCTCAGTTTGGGGGTCAGACTTTGGTTCATAGCTCACTTGAGAGTCAGCGATCTGTGTCTCACTACTGGAGCATTGCTCAACATCCCGGTCATTGGTCAGTTCCAACTCGTTAGTGGGACTTATTTTAATTTCATTCACTAAAGGCTTGGAGTCCTGAGATTCAGATCTATTCGACTCGGGGGATTTCTGAAGCAGTGGATTTGTCAGGGAGACTAACGGCTGTTCAGGCTGTTTTTCTTCTTCTTTCACTGAAAGACTGAGTTGTTTAGGAGAAGATGCTTCGACATTACAAACTTCCTGCTGTGGAGATGTCTCCTTAGCTGTTACAACAGGTGGTGACTTCTGAGTTTCTTGACCAGGAAGAACTTGCATGATTTGCATAGGGCTTGACTGGGGGGCTTGTACAGGGCTGACTGGTTTAATCTCAGCTGGTTCAACAGCACCGTGTTGCTCTTCTTCCTGGGTTTTACTACCGAGTTGTCCATCATCTTCCTCTTTCTTGGATTCTTGCTGAGACTGCTCTTTACCCTTCTGCTGCTGCAGTCTTGTCAACTCTAAAAAGCGATCATGGAAGAGGACCACTGGTTCAGATTCAGGCTGACCTTCAATTTGGCCTTGCTGGTTAGCTGGATAGCCCATGCCCTGTTCAGCGTCTTCATGCTTTCTTTCAAGGTGCTGGAGACGCCTCGAGTCTTGCTCAAAGATAGAACTGTGAAGAAAGCGAGAGGCAAAGAGCTCTCGACGCTCTTGTTCTTCTGGTTTGGGAACTTCCTTTCGGTCATCTAGTTTATCCTCAGAGTCGCTTCGTATTTTCTTCTTCTTCATGTACCACGAAGGAGTCGGTCGCGGTGTCGATTCTACCTTTTCTGTATCTTTTCTGCTTCTGATACTGGCAAAATGAGAATCGCTGTCCAGAAAAGACCAGTTGTCTTCCCTTGAAGAGGATAACGACTTTGCGCGCTCTAGTAACGCCTTAGTGTCCGGTGTAATCGTCTGGTCAAGTGCAAAGGAACAAAACTTGTTCCTTTCCAGTGAGCTAGTTAGTTTGGATTCCGATAATCTGTCGCCATGATGACGTTCAGAGAAGGACATTGATGTTGAGGGCATGGGAGAGTTTGGTTTCTGTTCTTTATCTTCTTCAGAGTCAGAACGCACCTCACCAGGCTCTAAATCAGGCCAGAGTCTATATTCCAAATATGATCGATTGAGGCGTCTTTTTTCTGAGCTCCTTGAAAAGTCAGGCAACAAGTCCTGCTTTAGGCGACTTTCCCAGCGTCTCTGCTCGTCATGTAGGGACGTGTTTAGCTTGGACACCTGTGAGGTATGGACATGTTTAACCGTAAGCTCCATGTCCTGGTGAGAACCATCTTCCTGTTTAGGTTCTTCTTTTACTTCTTTCACAGTAATTAGTTGGGGAACATCTGTATATTCTTCCTCTCCATGTTGAGAGGCATTAAATCTGGGCGAGTTTGCGCTCCACTCTGACTCCTCACTCTTTCGCCGGAAAATTCGGTACACCCGTTCTCTTTTGGTACCGACCTCCATCTCCAAGTGATCTTGTTTCTTGCTTTTACTTGGCGGAGAGTTGTCTGTGACATCCTGTGGTGGCTTGCCTACCTCATGTACCAAGCTACGGTGTTCAAAATCTTCCGCATCCACACACTGAGGAGTTTCTGGTTTTCCTGGTTTGTCAGGCTCTTGGAGCTGCTGACGAAGTCTTCGATTCTGCTCCATTTGCTTTCGATAACTCTGAGAAAGATCTATGTCCAAATACTCTTCCCTGCCTTTGTTGTCCTTCTCTGGGGTTCCGTCGTTGGATAACTGCCTCGACATGCTCGGTCCAGACTGAGATTTTGAGTCAAAAGTCTCCACGTTAGTCTCGGAATGCTCTTCTTGTCGTCCAGATGAGTTTTGGGAATCGGCTCTCTGATCCGATTCTACCCTAAAATGAGTTGGCACCCTCTCCGATTTGGACTTTGAATGTTCTCTCTTCTGTGCCTCTTTTTCGAATGTTTTCACATCGCTTTCTCCTTCCTTTGAATAAGATGCCCCGAAATCTGCAGGCTGATTGACCCCTGTGCTCTGTTCATCCTCAAGGCGGCCTCGCTTCTGTTTTATTGCTTTGCCACTGGGATCGCCAAAGCGCCTTTTTCGTGCCGCAAGCCTGTCAGAATCTAAAAGGGAATCTTTCCCTTCGTTTCCAAGTTCTGATTTGATGTGTTTCTTTGATCTCCCTTTGTTATCACGGTCCACTGAATCAATTTTAGCACCGTCGAGCCTTTCTTTTTGTGACTCCTGACGAGACATCGGATCAGAAGGGGAGGGTTCGCCTTCAACTTTGTGCCTCTGCCGCTCAGACCCCTCCACATCTGAACTTTTTATTTTTCCAGAATTTGAATCCAGGCTGGGCTCCCTGTCCGCTTCAGAATAAGGTATGCTAGGAGACTGCACTTTCCCCCTTCTCGATTTTGTTTTCTCGCTTTTCTCTCGGTCTGCTTTTTCCTTGCGCCTTCCACGCTTGCTCTTTTCTGTCCCACTTATGCGATCAGGCTCGGACTGCTCCGTTTCCCTGTCCAGACTTTCCGTTTTATAATCCACTGGAGACTTTTCAGACTTTTCAAACTGAGGAGTAGGCGATAAGGAGCTACAGCTTCCACTCCTCTCAGACGAGTGCCTGTACACACGTCGCTCTGCCTCCCTCGAGACACGGTCAGATGGTGAAGGAGAGGCAGAAGGGGATATGGGCCTGCGCGGATGGGAAGGGCTCCATCTGCTGCGGTCAGCCTCGAAACGTTCACGTTCTCGCTCCCGCTCCCGCTGGATGTAGCTATACTTTCGGATATCCTGTTCAAAGGGGTCCCGGTAATCTCTGTATTCACGAGGGTCTTCATGATAACGGGGGTCATAGTGGTCACCTTGGTAATGGTCTAGTTCCGGATAACGCTCGCGGCTGCGAGCGGGATAGTCTCTTCGTGGATCATCAGCATAGATTCCCGGTGCCCGTACATTCTCATAGTATGCCCTCTCTGCTGAGAATTCATGATACGAAGGTCTTCGGTCGTCCCTGACAAAGACAAAGGGGTGAACGTTAATAAACAGTTACGTCTGATGCATTGGTTTAAAAAAAAAAAGAAAAAGAAAGAGAGCTCTCTCTTTTATTCTTACGAGACATCTTTTGTAAACGGTTACCTTCTGTCAGAAGCGATTTCATAGAAGTCACGCATATCCTGCCCTGATGCCTGCATAGAGCGATAGAATGCCACTTGGCTCTCCTGACTGGCAAAATCGACCTGCAGAGAACAAACACATACCTGAAGCAGCAGGTAGGACTAGCAATATCTTTCCATGCTCCAAACACATCTGAGGCAACAGGGAAGTGATCCGTGCCGCTACCTTAATTTTGTTGCCGCCAATCTTCCATCCTTTGGTCTCTCTTACAGCAGCTTGCGCAAAATCCGTGTTGTTGTATAGAATCAGGGCCATCCCTTTCAACCTGTCAAACACGACCTACAAAATGCGATAATTAATTAAGCAGAGCTCAACACAAAATGCAAAATACAAATGCAAATACTGCGTCTGAACTGTATGGATCGAATATGTAATATTACCTTCACCACATGTCCATATCGACAAAAGTGCCGTGTAAGGTACTGCTCTGTGATGTTAGAGGACAAACCATCTAACCATACGCAGGTCGTAGGCATACTCTTCCCAAAACCAAGCTGCAAGAGGAAGACAGACAGCGAAGTTACGTAAAGGTGCATACGTTTTATTGAAGACTTCAGTTTACCAGAGCAGCCGGACAAACACCTTGAGACGGTTGGCGCCCAGGTATTCTCCGTCCATTTTCTTAATCGCCTTACACACACTGGCGATGTCGGAGTATTGCACGAAGGCATACTGAGGGACACCGTTGACCCTCTTAATATCGATATCCTAAAAAAACAAAAGCAAAAACAAGGGGTTGAGATGACAGCACCAGCTAAAATATTACTAATCTTAGACTTCCATGGGGTGGCAGTAAATATCTGAGTCAACGCAAAAACACTTACCACTATCTCGCCAAAGCGCTGAAAAACATCAAGCAGCTGCTGGTAGTTAGTCGTTTTCTCCAAATTTCCAATAAACAAGGTTCTGGTCGCCTTAGGGTGAAACTCGTCGATCCGTCCGTCCAACGGCCGAAACTCATTCTCACTTTCCGTCTCTGTTAGAGAAGACAAACTGGTGACGAAAAGTGACCAATGCAAAGCCGCAAAAATTACAAAACCCTGCAGCTTCGACACTCACCAGGGCCATTCCAAGCAGTCACTTCGATCAGCATACCGAAGAAGAGCTTTCCTTTGGACACGCTGAGAGCTTTTTCCTGGTCTTCTTGCTGTCTGAAGAACACCAAGCCGTATCGCTCCTCTGAGGCTCCGTGGATCTGCACTGAGGTCACCTTCCCATACTTCTTAAACTCATGGAAAAGACCATCTTTCAGACTTGTGTCTAGAGAAGAAAACACATTACATCACTGATCTTGCATTACTGCAAAAAAAAAAAAGAAAGAAAGAAAAGAAAAACGATTACAAACACCCAGAGTTTGTACCAACCTGTGGATCGTACAGGGAGATTCTGAACCCTGATGCCAAAACTCCTACGAGGTTCATCACAGTCCAGAGACAGCGTAGGAGGAGCTGGAGGCGGGTGAGTAGCTGCAGACTGAACCGAGCGCGCTCGGGACCCCTCACTGGAACTGCTGTTGGAGTCACTGCTGCCAGAGGACAGAGAACAAAATCATCTCCATAGAACAAACACGTACGGTTACATAGACACCTACTGTCATAAACGAACAAAAGCAGGTTGCTAGCCTATAAACAGATCGTACCAGATCAGTTTCTGACTGGATACACTTATCCAACGTAGTCCAACATCTCCACAGAAATGGTCAACATTTCTTCTGCACATCAATGCACTTAAATTATCTCTCCAAAACCAATCTCTTCTTTTATAGTAGCCTAGGATACATTTTCTACAACATCAAAACACTAACCTGCGGTGTAAACCTCGATAAAACACAACAATACAATTTTGATTCAAAATGCAACAATTTGATATTTAATGCATATACACCAAGGAGTACTGTATGATACAATTTAGGATGCTCCAGTCAATATGTGATCAGCTTTGTTCAAAATCTGGTGTAGGCCTACCAGTAATGTGCAAATAATCAAGTATAGAAGGACTATTTCAAAAGTATCAGATATTCAAGCACTGCTTTTTAAATCCGTGCATCACCCCAAATTGACAGATTGTCACACCACAATGACCAATGCCTAAGTGTTGGACCCTATTTCAGGAAAGAAAGCAGTTCATCAAAATACACCTACCTGCCGCTTCCGGTACTGCTGGTGCTGCTGACCGAATCAGAGCTGGACGATCGGCTTCGGGAACGTGAACGCGGACCTCTGCCTGGAGAAACAGGAGCTCTTTTTGGGGAATGGGAGGCTTTGGGGGTCTGTCCCGTGGTCCTTTGCGGAGAAGGGTGGCGGGATTGCGAGGAATGAGAAGATCGACTCCGGCGATGATGGTAAGTCCGATCAACGCGCCGCCCCCTGTCATCCCGGTAAGGATCCCGCCGTGCAGAACCAGACAAAGTGAAGGGATCACGGATTCGAGACTCAAAATGAGCCTCTGGGGTGTCAAAAGCCCCGCTGATTGCGCTAACAGCAGGGCTGGCCCCAACTCCAGTGGCAAAAATGGCACGGTCTCGGTAATAGTCTGTGTTGTAGTGCCGCGGCCTATCGAAAGTGCCACTGCGTTCGTGGTGTCCGTAAGGATTGTGCTCGTATGCTCGATCCCGACTGTCTGCACTGCTGTGAGAGTGACAGAAAGAGATGGGAAAGGAAAGCAAAGATTCAGAATCAACTAACAAACAACTTACAAAAACATTCATGCAAAAGAACGGCCAATGACTGATAGCCAATCATAATTCCTAAATTATCACAATTGCTCAAATCGATTTACAAACACACACAAAAACACACCCACACACAAAACACATGTATCAAACATCTAGCATCTTTTTTGCACGCATAAAAAGGGCACAAATGCCCTGATCATGCGAGCCATCACTAGGAAGAAACTAATAAAAATTCTTCACACACTTTGAACTAATTTCTTTTTTTATTACTCTACAATATACAATTGCAACTGTAACAAATAAAATTATTATTAGGTCAGAAAGAGGAGATCAAGTGTGCGCGCGCACACACCCTAGCTAAATTAGACGATCAGATGAGAAATGTTTGGCATCTGAAATTTGCCTTTTTAGTTTTACACCGAATCTCAGAATAAAACGTAGCTAACAAGAGAATCATATGGCCTCTGGATTCGCATGATGCAGTAAACACGCATGTGTAATTTGTTCCACAGTGGCAGCACAGTGTCTCTCAGAGGCGTGTAAAGGGGCCGGCTCACCCCTCCCAGAATCCTCTGCACCAAGTTGCCTTTTTCGATGCCATCGATTCCAAAAGCTAGGGTTAGGGCTAACCCTAGGTTAGGGCTAACCCTAACCCTAACCCTAACCCGCAACAATCCGATGACATCCTCGGCCATAGATCTAACATTGTAACATGAAGTTGATGATATTTAATCCAAGCATCTACATTGTAAATTCTTTCAACAGATCCATTCCGTTTCCGTGGTTATTCTGTGTTTCGCGGCCAGCCGCGAAGGAAAGAAAAGATAAGGCAATATTTTGTTCAAGGCTCCCAGGTATGACATGTAAAAGAAGAAAAAGTTCAAGGTGGGTTTCGCAGGGATCACTAACAGTGAATTTGTGGAGATTTTGCTGCCAGAGAGCTAGCAGGAAGCGGTCACATGTTTGCAAAACAAAAACGAGGCATGGGATTCTGGTAAGGGTGATCGGGTCCGTTTAACGCCTGATGGACATGATGCGTTTTTTTCTTAACTCAAGAGCCATTTATGGGGTGTGGCCTAAAGTCATAAGGCGGGGCTGTCTGTTGGAAGTGATTCGGGTGCTACCGTTCACATTTGACTTGAAGACAGATTTATACATCATTGAACTTTGTTATTAAACTAAATATTATAGACTAATCATTATTATTGAGATAAAGGTTCTCTTTTGAGACATGCAGTTTGTACGAGACGAGTTACACGTTAGCTACACAAGCTTGTCCGCACCGAGATTCAAGCTAAAAGACTTTCACTAAATCTGTTAGTCCTTGTAAATAACTGCAAACATCACGCTAAACCAACAAAGCTAACCTGTCCATTCAGATGCTAGCTAAATCAACTAGCCAATTCACTAATAACTGAAACGAAGACGTTCAGATTTAAACATCTAAAGAAATACATTTTATTTGTGACGTATTTATCTCGCAATAATAATAATAATTATTATTATTATTATATTTACTGGTAATAACACTATAATGACCTAGTTTGTTAGTGTACTGGTGTGGTGTGGTACACAGTGTAACGTGGAGTGAGAAAGGGCGTAAATAACTAACTCATCTTTACATTTAAAAAACAACAATGCAGGT
Source organism: Notoglanidium macrostoma (assembly GCA_030068235.1). Taxonomy (NCBI): domain Eukaryota; kingdom Metazoa; phylum Chordata; class Actinopteri; order Siluriformes; family Auchenoglanididae; genus Notoglanidium; species Notoglanidium macrostoma. The sequence continues at coordinate 18,123,751 of JAQQZR010000016.1, forward strand.
CCCTTTTACTGCTGTTTTAGATCGAAAGTGTGCATATACAGTGTGTTGTAATGTTGCTTTAATTTCCTCTCGGTAATTTAGTTTGGCCTGTTGACAGTGAAGGACCTCTGATCGTCTCTGCGCGCAGTCCTTTCACTCCTGTTGCTCTAGTTAATGGTGTAGGATACGTTTCATAGCACGTTTGTGTTTTATTACATTTGTGTTAAAGATTACATGAAATCTGGTCTAATAGAAGTCTTATTTTAAAGTCAAACACGAATGATTGCAAATAAGCTGCCTGATATGTAAATAGGAAATAAAATTTTGCTCTTGGTTTTATTACACATTAGACTATTTTTCATTTCTTTTCTATCTGAGACAGTTTTGTTCATCTTTTTGAACCACACTGCCTTGAGATTTGCCCGAAAGAACGATCTCCAGAAATCTGTACACTACACTCTAAAAGGCAGCACAAATGCAGCACAAAAATATTTTATTATACTAGGCATTTTGAATATTTGCATGCTAGCTTTACAGTGTTTCCCCATAGATCTGAAATACACTCGGTGGTGGCGGCTGGCGGAAAGCGCCGCGTGTGATCGCACTGGAATCCGCTACGCTCGCAATGCTCAGTGAATCACACGCGATACCCATCAGGCACGCCACAGGCTGCAGGAAAAACGTACAATTTCATTTTCTGACTTAGAAAGAAGGAAAAGAAACAATCAGCTTTTACATTTCGCGACTGCGATTTACGATAACAAAAACTAAAAAGGTCGAATAGCTTAACGATTTCTGACACGAAAACAGAAAGACCAAATGCAGACGGAGCGTTCATGTCCTTTTACTAACCAGTTAAACTGGCGGGGGGCAACACATCGTGTTGATTATTATTATCTATCGCTCACACGGCGTTTTCGCTCTTCATACTTATTAGCTAAAATGGGTCACCAAGTACACTGTGGCGGCCTTCGATACATCTGGGCGGCTGCTCAAGTAAAGTCTGTATGTGGAAAACCGTGAGTTAAATAAGTGGATGTAAAACTCAAATATTACTTTGAATACTTTTCAATATGTGGGTATATATGTGGGTATATTATTGAGCTAGTCACCGGAGTAGCCACACCGCAACTGTTAAACAGCTAGCTAGGCTTCCTTTGCTGCAGTCGCGACCTGAGAACCAACAGGTTATTCTTCAGATTCACCTTCATTCACTTTTAGTTTAAGGCCCTGCAACACACAGCAAAGCCAAATCCCCCATGGCTAACTATTAACCACATACGCTGCGCTCACGCCAAGCGGGAACCGGAACACTTCCGACTTCCCAGTAAGAAAGATCCATTTGAACGGCTCGCTGAAAAAAAGGCGTTTTCCCCAGAGCGATTCCGTGATGTCACTTCGCCATTGTGGTGCTCACGGTGAAAAGGAAGAACAAGCAAAAAAGCTTAAGTGATACCGTAATTTAAGGTTGTAAGTCGTCCTACGAGTTTCTGTTTATATTTGCGAACGTTAAAAACTTTGATAATTGACAACCCCGTGCTATTAACAGTGAATCGCCACATCCATTCTCGTTCCAGTTTTCAGACCTCTTAGAGTGAGCGTTCCTTCCATTTGATCTCCTTCAGACGGCCGAGTTTGCGTGAATGCTGTAATGTTGTCGTGAACAGAGCAACGCTGTATAACCATTGTTCACATTTTTGGATGAACAGTTTATATTCGTTTTTAGGATTAATTGAAGTTTGATGCGTCTAGCAAAAGCACCAGGACTCATTTAGCTTAAAAGTTTAAGAAATAAGTTTATATAAAAGTAGAACATGAGACCTTAAGCACTCAACAGAAGAACTTTTTTCCCACATTTGAAGGCATAAGTCTGAAAATTCAGGCAGGACTGTGACTCTGGGTTAGTGACGGTACTGTTAGGTGTCGGTGATGTCACACTGCAATGCGTTGCGTATTGGGATAAAGCTCACTAATGCATCTACGGACTCTGGACTTAGCACTTTGGTTGAATTTATTTAAATGCAAACAACCTTGAGAGACCAATCTACGTTTAGGACTCCAGGTTTAGGCCTGCTGAGTGCGAGTGCTTTCTCCTTCTCTGCTATTAGCTCCTCGTGAAAATTCATGCTCTCCAAAATACTGAACTGTGGTGTTATTACTTAAAACAATGCCAGAAGCAAGACTGGGAGAAAAAAAACCAAAAACAAACTGACATCAGCAGTGAGAAGTGACATTCAGGAGGGTAAAGACGGGAGAAGGACAGAAACTCAAACACGAGAGAGAGAGAGAGAGAGAGAGAGAGAGAGAGAGAGAGAGAGAGAGAGAGAGACAGAG
>JAQQZR010000016.1:18126163-18150330 GCA_030068235.1 Notoglanidium macrostoma
GACGAGGAGAGAGAGATAGAGAGAGAGAGGGAGGGACAGAGGGAGAGAGAGGGAGAGGAGGAGAGAGAGCAGGGTTAATGACACACGATCAGCGCAGAAAGAATCTGTGAGGTCTTTCTGTCCAAGCAGGCAGTGTGTGTGCTTTTACTTTTTTATGAAACTCTACAAGCTCTAAGGTTAGTAAAAATGGGAAAAGGAAAAATAAAAAGAGAAGCAATATCTGGGTTAGAAAAAGAAAAGCACAGAAGGTGCATGAGGCAGGGCAATACCAACCTTTTCAGAGCAGTAATTCAACCTACATATTCCAAACACAATATAGGAGGGCAAATGAGTGAGCCAAAAATAGACAGGCCAAAAAAGGTGTCTGAGAAAAGGGAAAAAAAAAAAAAAAAAAAAAAAGAGGTAAACTGCGCCTTGTTGCTGTCACGATAAAAAGATCCTCCACGGGGAAGAAAGAAGAATATCCAGCCTGGGATTCACAAAGCTACTGCGAGGAGTTCGAGTTCTCCAAAACGCAAAACATTATCCTGCCTGAGGAGGAGAATAAAAAATTCCAGGAGTCAGAGTTTGGGGAAAACGAACGGTATAGCCGATATCCGCATCCCAGTCAGAAGTAATCCCTCATCGGTTTCAGGGCAGGATGAAACCGCTTCTTCAAAATCACCAAAAAGAGGATATCTGATGCTGAAAAAAAACACATAAAACAAAAAAACAAAGAGAGTAATCCCAGTCTGAGTGTAGATTACTTCCATCAAACTCAGGGTCTCGGACAGACTCTGGGATATTCCTTTCTTTTAAGTCAGTATGTGTGTCAGCAGCAATCCTCAGCTCTGTCCGTGCTTCTAAAGGCCACTTGGTTAGACTCGCGTACATCCACATTTACACTGAGGTTAAATCCAAACTTGACTTGCCGTTCGATATCGTACATCCCAAAAAAATAAAAAATAGGGTTAGATCCGTGACTAAAAGTTTCTTCGCTTATCCAATCCAGACGTCTTCCGAGTTCTGATCTTCAGGCTCTGCGTAAGTCCGGTCTTGCATTTAGTTCCAGCCCTAACGCAACTAGCAGGAGGAAAAATGATGGGAAAAGAAAGCTCTGACAGCGCTGGTGCGGAACTCCACACGGACCACCGGACGGCCACCCGATCGCCTCACCTTTCACGCGACTTCTCTTCGATCCAAAGGCGCAATTTTAAACCCCTTTTTGGCTCGTCCTAAATCCAGCTCGGTGTGATACACATCCAGGGTTTGCCACAGCACCATGAGAGACAGAGTTAGCACAATGACCAAGATGGAAGATGGAAAAACAAAACAAAACAAAAAACCCAAACAAATGAAAAAAGGCTGATTCTTGAGTAGATTTTTGATGAAACCAATTGTGTACAAAAAAAAATAGCAAAACAAATAAGAAACAAAAAAACAAACAAACAAAAAAAAAAACCCACATCACGCACGTACTTAATCCATTAATGGCATGGTAAATACTTCCACACAGGTGATCCCAGGAAGTACAGGTAATATCCAACACTCTTGAAGGGGGAGGAAAGGAACGCCTAATATCCAAAACTCACCAGATATCCGCAAATCGATCGTAATATCCAAACTCACCGGGATATTTTCCACAGGGGTAATATCCAGCTCGGAGGAAGGATATGGCTCACACAGTAATCCCAATCATTTGAACAACACACCTCAGAAATCCACACATTCTTAAAAACGAGACAAACAAGATTCATACGGATAATTAATCCCATGAGCGAAGTCGAGCCTCAGAGCAGAAGGGAATCCCTAGATAATCAAAAAACGCAATGGCCGTTCGATTTTTTTTTTAAACCCAGAAGAAAACCTGAAAGTGTTGGAAAATGGTTTAATTTTTTGACACCGCCATCCCCCTGCAGTTCGAAGGGAGACTGCGTCCACTTACCCGTCTAATCTGCGCTCATAGCGTCCCTCTCTGGTGTGGAGAGACACCGGGGGGCCATAAACAGGACCCACAGCAGCTCTTGAGAAACTCGCAACGTCCCTGGCGTGACTGCTAGACGGCGGGTTGTCGTCCAGGCCCCGGACCGAGCTGGGCACCGAGCCGGGCTCGTTGTAATCAGTGCGAAGGTCTCGGTCGCCCATTTTGTTGACTGCGTTGTGCGCCTTCTGGGCACTTTTAATGTCGACAAAATCCACGAAAGCTGCCACGCCACCTTCCGAACCTCGCTTACGGAGGACTTTAACACTCTCCACTCGTCCATACCTGCAGGACACACACACACAAACACACACACACCAGAGAGAAAAAGAGAAATTGAATTATTTAAGACTCTTTAACAGTCTATCATGGAGGTAAACAGTACATCCCTGTGCTGTGCTGATAACCAACACGTCCATCAGCTGCTTTTTTCCGGTTACTAACAGGAGCACATGGAGGAAGTGTCCTTGTCCTCCTTCCTCACACACACTTCCTATTTTAAAGCTATTTTCAATGTAACATCTAGCTTTAACACGTGGCAGGTGATCTTACGAACACAGCTGGCTCAATAAAAGTCATTATGATCACATGAAGGACTAAACGCTTCAAAACCTCTACAGAAACGTCTAGTAACGTTTTCTACGCTCGGACGATAGCATTAACTTTAACGGCTAAAAAAGCCTCTCTCTTTTTTTTTAACAGATTTAAAGGCAGAAAAACAAAACAACAGCAAGATGAGTCATCCTAATCAATCAAATGAATCCAGTCTTCCAGCGGAATACCGAATTTCTTAGAAAGCAGGGCGATTAGCAGGCTAATGTTCTCTAATGCTAAGTTACCAGGGCTCATCATGCTAGCGAGCTAGCTTAGATATCCAAGCCAACCTCGCCACAAAATCGACATGATCTTAATAAGTGTTATTTAAAACAACGCTCGGATATACAACAGGCACGAAAACTACATGTAAACATCAGAATCGCGTTTTATAACAAAGGAAGTGACTAATAATTAAAGCGGAATTCGAGTTTACAAAATCGCCGTGCTAGCTAGCTAACTAGCCGCTTAGCCTGCTTCAACCACGAGCTAACCGGCTAAATAAATCTTATTAATTTATGGAAATTGTTGCGCCACCTTGAATTGTGTCGTCTTTTAAAGGCCCAATATAGTGAAAATTAGTGAATTTTGAAGCCGTGTGCGGTTTAAACTGTTAGTGTGTGACTTGTTGTTGTTGTTGTTTTCTCCGGAACGCGGGCTAAACGGAGGCCCCGAGCGAGCTAACGTTAATAAAAAACAACTCACCGTTTAAAATATTCGACAATTTTTTCTTCTCGAACATGTTCGGGTAAATTTCCCACCCAGAGGTGTCTGGTTTCCCGAACCATCCTGCGTGTCCCCTTTCCTGTTCATGCACATATGCGTTTCCACCGCTGTATATATAATATCTGGGGGTTTTATGTATATTTAATCTGACCGTCGGAGGGAAAATCCGCCTTTCCAAAATGAACGCCGTGAGAAAAAAAAAACTCCTTTTGGCTGCTGCGTCTCAACGCGAGCGTGTGAACCCGAGACTGAGCGGGAGCGCGCAAGGCGTGTGAACTCGACCGAGCGAGCGCGAACGGGAGCGCGCACGTCTCTCGGGTTCGAGTTTTGCCACGCGCTTCGCGTGCGGCGCGTTCACGACGTTACGACGCCACGGAAAATGTCGCTTTGTGTGAACAACCGACGACGAGTGATCCCGTTTGCTACGAAAATACTGACATAAATACAAATATAACTCGAGTTTAACCGTCAGGCGAACACTTAAACATTCCCAGCAATGACATGTGCTATTAAAAAACACCGAATTCTGTAATTTGACTCGAATGAGAACGTCGTTTGTCATAAAACGCCACTAACCTGTGTTTATTTTGGATTTTAATGAATTAGCATGAATGAAGTACTGTGCAGAAGCCTTAAACACATGCACAAAAATTCTGTAAAGCAAAGATCGGATCAAAAATAATGAAATTTAACGTGTCTACATTATTAAAAATCTACTCTAAAGTGCAGTAAACAGTAATAAGCTTATTAATAAACAGTAATAATTATATTATCAGTATTTGGTGTGAAACCGCTTTACCTTTTAGACTGCATCATAAACAGCATAGTCTGAGGTAGACTTAGTGCAGGTTTATGAGGGAATGAGCTGCTGTGCTACTGAGCAGGATGAGACTCTCACTCTCTGGCACTCCGTTCAGTCCCCACAGTGATACCTTATAGCAGCGTCCATTGTGTTTTTGGCCTGAAAAGTGCTGTGTTACGTGACATGCTGCTTTCTGCTTTCTTTACTTATATATAAACATTTTTTGTTGGAAATGTAAGGCTTGGAAATCTAAACTGTTCTTTGTACCGACTCGAACGGCTTTGGCATATTTAAGAAACAAAATATTTGAAAATCAGCATTTAATTAGATGGAAAACATACAAATAATAAACCTAATCGTAAAGCATTTCATTCACATTTCTGCAAGTAAAGTTCTAATTATGCACACAGTAAACCTTATATATTTTGTCCTTTAATTTTATTTGCATGACAAATTATTATTATTATTATTATTATTATTTGATTTCCCCATAAACAGACATCAGCTGAACTTAAAAAAAGGAAATGGACAAAATAGTCCAGGTGAGAATGAAGTGAGAGGTTCTGTTCTTAACCCTAAATGTTCATAGCCTAAATTATGAGTAGTTTATAATCTAAACATTTTCGATGAGCCCAGAGGCGGAGTCAGAGTCAGAGCGTGTGTGTCATGTGTCGTGATGGAGGGTCACAGTAAGGTACGATAGGATGAGGGACAGGTGACGTCTTCTTACACAATAAGCAGGAGTTTATATTGAGATTGGGCTGAAATGTTGTGTAGCAATTTCTCTTATTTTCTTCTTTGTTTATAGAACATTCATGTGAGCAGATTTTGATATTAAGAGTTAATGTGTGTTTATCCATATTTTAATACCATGAGCACATGATACACGGAAAGAAAACAAAAGCAGGCGGTGATATGGCAGATTCAGTACGAGCACAATGCCGCAAATCATCACCAAACCACCGCTTGATCTGTCACATGACCTAAAGGGTTAGCATTCAAATAATGAAAATATCACAGGCCCAGGACAGATCCCTGAGGAACAACACTACATGTACTGTGAACTCAAGCACAAAAAAATTCAAATGTGCCACATACCAGTTTATTTTCTTCCTTTGTTCAGAATGAAAAAAAAAACACATTTTAATATGAATCAATATCTAAAAAAACAGGTATGGAATTTTGCTTAATGTGGAATAAATATCTTTGGTGCACTGAATTAGCAAAGAGTGCAAAAAAAATCTGATTACACAGGATATGTTTGATATACGTACAGTTACATTGTCTACAAAATCAAAGGAAACGAAGAGATTGAAAGGAGTCTAAATATAAAAATAAGCGATTATTGAAGTAATCATTGATTAACAAAGAAAAAGAGAATAGCCTTTATTCCCCAGCTTTGTTTCCCAGTACTGCAGGATTTACATGTACAATCTTTATTCCAAAAGAAAGGAATGTTTTAACCAAAACTGAAATGTTTCACAACTGAATATTGATCATCCGTGACATTTCTGTTTTGTGTGGTTTGTTCTTTGAAGATTCAGGCATGCTAACCTGATAACGCAAAAACTATTAGCTTCCCTTGCTTAATATTAGCCTTGTCGCTTTAGTGCAAAATGTTAAATGTACATATTAGACACTGAACGTGTCTCGGCTGATCGACTGTCTTTGGAGTCAAAAGACAGAGGACATTTGGTAGGTTCCGTCTTCGGCCAAAATGTTCCTTTAAATCAGACCAGCGAGTTTTTGTCTGTCATGTAGCACCATAGCTCTCGGGCATTTCTCAAAGGATCACAGAGTATTCGGCTGTGTCCCAAACAGCAATGTGTGAAAGAGAAGAAGAGTTCCACTGGAATTTAATTTTAATGCTAGCACACAAAACACCACAGCTATTGCTACTGTAGCCTGGCAGATAAATAAAGCCAGTAGCAATTAGCACAGGCATACCACAAATGTTAAAAAAGCCAGATTTGAATTCTATGAGACATTCTTAAACACTGGACAGGATTATTAGGCAGTAATTATGATTAATAAAGTGTGGGACAAAGTTATTGTTTCTTAGTCACCATTTTAAGCCATGTGAACTTTACAGAAAAACAGCTGCATTTCTGGAGAAATCACTAAACCTTACGAAACTGTAGCCAATATTTCAGATATGAATAAAACAAGCAATCCCATTAATCAGTATAACAGTGAAATGCATATGTTTTTATGTCTTGGAAGGCAAGGTGATTAGCCAGCTAGCTAGTTGCAAAGCTTAGCTATGTTAGCAAAAGTTTAAATTACAATCAATCCATTATACACTAGCCATGAAAAAAAGTTTTAAAAAATTTGCAGAGTGACTAGATAACTGGTTAAATATCTCATTTCATACTACTTCAAATTTTTAAAAATCATTTTAACACCTTAAGCAATGTTGAGATGTTTTTCTTTAAAACGGGTTTCTATAGGGCTGAAAAGTTTTGTGTGAAAATGCCTTTTTTTCGATGACCTTTCGATGACCTGTGTCCTTCAGGCAGTGAGCGTGATTCTGATGAAGTGGTATTTCAAAGCCATGTTAGGCTTTTTTTTAAAAAAAGAGTTGTACAGTTTTGGACCGAGAGCATGAATGCAGAATGACATAAGACAAAAGCTAGTGTTAATTCCTGCGGCATGGGTTCGGTGTGTTTTAGCGTGAAGCTGCACGCTGTAGGATCAGTGTTGGCTCATCTGGATCAGAGAGAGATGGCAGGGTTTGCACAGGATCTGTCCATCCAGTGGGTGGCAGCCGTGTTCGTTGGGCTCCGGGGAGAGAAGCATCGCACACAACTGAAGGAAAATAAAGAGAAGATGAAATACATTGGTAATGGTTGTGCTAACAACTGAGAAAAGTATGAGAAAAAAATGCAAAAAAAGGCATGGATTGGGACAGTGCATCTACCAGGATTTGTGAACTTTATAATTGAACTTTTATAAACAGTATTTGGGTTTTGCCTTGTTCATTTCTCCTGCTTGTATTTAGGTTTTACTATACAGTAATAATGAATAGTAATGGATAACAAATGATTTTTGAGTATAACAAAGACACACACACACACACCTCACAGCGGTAGCAGTCCTCGTGATAAGAGCGTCCAAGGCACTCGACCGTGTAGCTGTCTGTCCCATCCTCTCTTGGGATTATCAGTTCTCCACACACATTGCACTGAGGTGCATATTTCCTAAAATCACATGCACACACACACACACTGGATGCACATTTAAAAAGCAACAATATGTTTATGTGTGTAACAGTGTGTGTGTGTGTGTGTGTGTGTATGTTGATGTGCATAACAGATGTATGTGTGGTGTGTAACAGTGTGTGTGTGTGTGTGTGTGACAGTGTGTGTATGAAGGTGTGTAACAGTGTGTGTGGAGGTGTGTAACAGTTTGTGTTACAGTGTGTGTATGAAGGTGTGTAACAGTGTTTGTGGAGGTGTGTAACAGTTTGTGTGTTACAGTGTGTGTATGAAGGTGTGTAACAGTGTGTGTGGAGGTGTGTAACAGTTTGTGTGATACAGTGTGTGTGTGTGGAGGTGTGTAACAGTTTGTGTGATACAGTGTGTGTGTGTGGAGGTGTGTAACAGTTTGTGTGTAACAGTGTGTGTATAGGTGTGTAACAGTGTCTTTGACAGTGTGTGTAACTGCATGCGTGTGGGTTGTGTGTAACAGTGTGTGTGTGGAGGTGTATAACAGTGTGTAACACTTTGTGTGTTACAGTGTGTGTGTATATGTGTGTAACAGTGTGTGTGTGTGGAGGTGTGTAACTGTGTGTGGGGGTGACAGTGTGTGTGTGTGTGTGTGTGTGTGTGGAGGTGTGTAACTGTGTGTGGGGGTGTGTGTAACAGTGTATAACAATGTCTAACAATGTGTATAACATTGTGTGTGTTTGGATGTGTGTAGCAAACAGAGTTGTGTAGCTGTTGTGATGTACCTGTAGTAGTCGTGCAGGCAGTACACCTCCCCCACCTCCCCCTGTGCAAATCGCTGCTCTCCGATTGGCTGCTTGCAGGTCGTGCACACGAAGCAGGGCGGGTGATAGGCTCGTTCCAGCGCTCGGATCACATGATCTTTGATGACCTCTCCGCACGCCCAACACGGTTCCAGACTCGCCTGAGGGATGACAATGAGCATGACAGGAAGTTACACAACCCCAGGTGACGTGTTTTTAGGATGAGGACGTTCCAAAGCGCATTGCCATAGTAACAAAAACCTGACTCCACCCTCTGTTTAGGCTGGTTAATCTCACATTCAATTCACTGAGGTAGAGAAGAAAGATGCATCTGAGCACATCAATAAAATCAATCCCAGGAGCCAGAAGAGAAATAATGCAGACCTGGGGGAGTGATTAGAGGTCAAAGGTCAACAAAAGTGAATGTCAGATGATAGTTTTCAGTGATGTTCAGGATAATGAGGTATTGATTTTGTGATGGATCAGAGCTGTGTGCATGGAAGCAGTGTGTGTGTATGTGTGTGTGTGTGTGTGTGTGTGTGTGTGTGTGTGTGTGTGTGTGTGTGTGTGAGAGAGAGAGAGAGAGAGAGACGGACTGGCATCACATCCAGAGTGTATTCCTGCCTCATGCCCAGTATTCCCAGGACAGATTCCGAATCCACCGTGGCCCTGACCAGGATTAGATCTGTTTCTTTTTAACATTTGACTTGTTAGTCATCTAGTTTCTGTTTTTACCCCCTTTCGTAATGCTGTCCTTCCCAAATGAAAATTCCATTGATTCTTTTTCTTGAGCATCAGCACTGTATTTGTGGGACCGAAGCACCTCACACTGTGCTCCGTACACTCTCAGTGACACACATCGTCACTTTATCACTTCAGCATGCCTCTAACTGTTTTTAATCCAAATAAAATCAAGGCTAATGTTTCATTACCATATATTTTGCACATAACAACCCTTGTTTCGTAGGCAGGCGCGATTTTTTTTGTATTAACGTAATTAGCGGGGTCCATCAGGGTCTAATTGGGCCCGTGGCATGATGGGAAACAGCGCGGAGGTGTCGCACTGGGGCAGGTGGCAGGCGCAGAGGCGGATAATTACAGGATGAATTTCACTTTAATACATGGCGAGCTGCGCGTGGAAATGCAGATAGCGGAGCTTTCTGCCTAATGGCTTCTGCCTCTGCAGCCACTTGAGAGAGGGAATGATCTGAAAGAGTGTTTAATTAACACATGCACTATGATCCAGAGAGAGAGAGTGTGTGTATGTGTGTGTGTGATGGGGGAATAGAGAGAGAGAGAGCGAGAGAGAGAGAGAGAGGGTAGTTGTAGAGGGAGGGCGATGGAGAGGAAATGTAAAAATGGGGGAATGAGAGAGAGCGAGAGAGAGATGGGCAGCTTTGGGGTGAAGGGTAGAAAGGTGAGCCGAACACAAAACATTTCCTGAATGTGTAATTCTGTGTGCAAACACACATAGTTTGTTGTACCCAGTTGCAGTTAGCGGCTCAGCATGAACCAGATTGTTCTCTTCTCACACTGTCTCTGTTATATAAGGAATGAAACACCATGACGTGTGCTGTTATAGAAAATTAATCAACACCAGGGTTGTGATTATATTACAACAAAAGCACACCATGAAGTGCTATATTCCTCTTATACCACAATTTGTCATTGATTACGGGTATTGTGACGACATTATTAACATGAAGTTAATAAAACAAAAAGCAATAAAACCCCACTGTCCTGAAGATTTCGGAAGTTACAGCTGTATCTCCGACTATTACAATACATTGACACTGGAGGCTCCTTCCATAAAGGTTACATAAACGTCTCCTTACAGAAAACTTGCACGTTTCTTAATCGGCTTATGTTGAGCGTTGAGTGAATGAACTGTTGCTATAGAAATGATAATGTATTAGAACAAATGCATTAATATAAACCTGTGATTTGCAGCTGCATGACTGTCAGAGGTTCTGTTATAGAAAATAAATCAGCATTGTCTGACTATTCACAATCCAGAATTCAGCAGTGCTGTGTATATAAATATGTGAATATGCAAGTGTATGTGTGATTTCTCTTAATGGATCACTATATTGAGTATCTATATACACCAATCACCCATGACATTAAAACCACTGAAGTGAATAACAATAAGTGAATATTATCTCGTTACAATGGCACCTGTCAAAGGGTGGAATGTTTAAGGCAGCAAGTGAACTGTCGGTACTCGTAGCTGAGATGCTGGAAGCAGAAAAAATGGCCAAGCGTTAAAGACCTGAGTATCTGACAAGGGGCAAATTGCGATGGCTAGATCACTGAGTCAGATCATCTCCACAACAGCAGGTCTTGTGGAGTGTTCCCGATATGCAATTATTGGTACCTACCAAAAGTGGTGCAAGGAAGGACAACCAGTGAACCAACAATAGGGTCATGGGAGCCCAAGGCTCATTAATGCACATGGGGAGTGAAGCCTAGCCCGTTTGGTCCGATCCCACAGAAGAGCTGCTTAGCACAAATTACTGAAAAAGTTAATACTGGCTATGATAGAAAGGTGTCAGAACACACCATGCATCACAACTGCAGATCGGTCAGTGTGCCCATGCTGACCCCTGTCCACCACCGAAAGCTCCTACAATGGGCATGTGAGCGTCAGAACCAGACCATGGAGCGATGGAAGAAGGTGGCCTGGTCTGATGAATCACATTTTCTTTTACATCATGTGGAGGCAGTGTGATGTTCTGGGCAATGTTCTGCTGGGAAACCTGGGTCCTGGCATTCATGTGGATGTTACCTTAACATGTATCACCTACCAGAAATTGTAGCAGATCTGATCCTAACGTCTTGGTGGCAGATACCACAGCACACTTTCAGAGGTCTTGTGGAGTCCATGCATTGACAAGTCAGAACTGCTTTGGTGGCACAAGGGGGACCTACACAATACTAGGCATGTTGTTTTAATGTTATGACTGATTGGTGTATATGAACTGTGTATGTAACTATCTGAATGTACCAGGTTTGAGTTTATGGACGTAATTTAGTAAAACTTATGTTAACTTTATTTTTGACAGGCAGGCAGCTAGCATCAGCAGGTGTGTACATCATGATAGTAAAAGCTAAAAACAAAGATGCACTGTTCTTCAACCTTGGTTATTATAACTATTTTAGCAGGAGAGGCATATATTCTTCACAGTTTCTGTTTTCAGAGTCGACCAATAAAAAAATTATTTTATGCTAGTAAGGTGAGGCGGTGAGGCTGTGTGGCTAGTTCATGCATCATTTTAGAGCCTGATAATTTTACAGCACGTGGTATGTATCAAAGATGTAATTTGAAACATAAGTTCTAGTGAGGTTGGAAACTGAAATACTGATATTTCTACCTGAACTACCTGACATTGCACTAGAATTGTAAGATGTATATTGTTGCGATGTCTATCATTTGGCGTGTGTGGTGTGGTTGTGGTTTTGTGATTGTTTTTTTCACCATATGTATGTGTGTATTCTCTCCATATGTGTTGTGTGTGTAATGGAGTGTTGTGTTTGAGTGAGCAGGTATGTGTAGCACTGTAGAACACTTCTCTGCTCTCTCTCTCTTTTCCTCGCTCTCTCTCTCTCCCTCCCACTATCTCTCTCTCTCTCTCTCTCTCTCTCTCTCTCTCTCTCTCTCTCTCTCTCTCTCTCTCTCCACTCTACCGGAGCTAAAAGCCCTGGAACGGGCCGCTAATTGCCCAATTAGGCCTCTCTGCGCGCCTCCGCGGCTCGGCTCGCTCCATAATTGGGCTGAAAGCAAACGAACGGCCGGCAGACAAACAAGCTACTAGAAAATAATTACTTGGAGTGTTTCTTTTCAGTTGCTGTACAGCGGATTTCATTATGGTGAATGGCCCACTAAAGCCCGCTCGAAACGCCACTAGTTGTCATTTTCATGGCGACTTGATAATGACATTAATTTGTCTTAATGGCTGGCTCTATTGTTATAAATAGGAAAATGAGGCGAAATTGTCTTGCCGTGGCGAGCACAAGAGGACTCCAGCGCGCTCCCACCGGGCATCAAGAGATAAATTGGTGTGCTTGTCAAATTTCCAATAATTTGTTATGTGGACTACGAGTAATGCCAGTGCCATTAACGCTCATTTCGCCCCAAATTCATTACTGCCCTCCTTTGCCTTTTTTTTTGACGTCTCTAATATAGTTCCTCTCGGCTTTGAGTGGCCGCACGAGGACCGAAACTCGTCATCCTACCAGCGAGTTCAGAAACACACATTATGCATGCTTGTACACTCATGCAAAACACACACACATTATAATATGAATTCTGACACAGGCACACTAGCGCACACATCCGCAGGTGCTCATTTGTTCGTATATTTGCAGAGGTCACTGTGCACATCTGATTCAGAGGTAAAGTTAAAGGTAAAGTCTAGCAAAAAAAACCAGAAATGTACAGAGTATTCTCCTTATCTCAAATGTACTCGATCATTTGTGTCTGACATTTAACTTCTCGAGTTTTGCACTGGAGATATTTTAGTGTAATGGAAGTTTGCATCATCGAAAATGTGCAAAGTGCCTCACTTTTGGGTCTCATTTACAATCAATCCTTCGTGCTCTTGGGGCAGAGCATTGGGGATGGAGCTGTTTCAAATTGCAGGAAGAAAAGTAAGAAAATGAAGTTTGTCAAACATGGTTGCCATCATGATGTTCCAGTGCTCACCAACATTCTCAAGTTTAAGTCATAGATTTATAGATTATAGACAAGTCTTAACACAGTGCTATTTTGTGTGAGATAGGCATCCATTACTTTACTTAGAACCTCCGTAAAGAAGCAAATTTCAAACAACAAACGTCCTCCCTGAGTTGATCGACTACATTTTTGGCTAAAGAGGGACGTTGTGATTTTACACTGACATAGTATTTTGAACTGAACTTAACATTTTTCTTAACATAAGAGGGTGGATCAAATGAAAACCTTATGTTTTCCATTGTTTATTGCAAATATGTGTCACAAAAGTATCAGTAAAAGAAGCTATTTAGAACAATGGGCCAGTAGAACATTGTTTACTTTAAGAACTACAAATTGAATGTATGATTGTTCTCTTTGGACTAATTTGGGATCAGTTTTCCAGTAGAATTGTTACATTTTAGTGTACAAACTTCTGCAGCTTCTTTCCTGAAACGTCAATAGGGGGCAGCACTTCAACAGTTTCAGCACTCCAGCTGCGTCTATAAAAAAAACAAACACACATGGAGCATAAATCAGTTTCATGCATTTAGTTAGAGAACATTTTATCTAACCTCTATTTCTGTATTATTAATAAACATTGGAGATTAAACTCTCCTGTTCTCAGTAAAGAGCTATAAAATGACACGAGGTCTCTCGAACCATTAAGACTTGTTAGCGCATGAGTGATAAATGTAATGTGTGGATGTTATAAGAGACAGAGTCACTGATTTCAGCTTAGGAAATTTAGTTTAATTGTACATATAAGCCATAAGTAATATAAATAAAAAGGAACAATTTATAGTCAAAAGGATTCTTCTTTGCATCATAAATGTAGATTAGACATCTATAATATCTTGAAAGACAGCTGTACTGGTTTAAACTGTTAGAAACAATTACTTGCTTTCTTTTCTTTTTTTAATTATTATTATAGGTTTTTAATATATAATATCATTAATGTAGATGATTTCTATTGATATTTGTCTTACAGTTGCTAGTTATAGTTTACAAGAAGACCATATAAATTTTTTTGTTCAACTTAAATGTGTAAATATGGATTTTTTTATTTTTGACAAAACTGTTTAGTTACAAATGATGTCATGTAAAGCAACTATGCATAAACATGTGTAAGTTACATTAGCTTTAAGTGATTATTGATCCATATTGTTATACAGTTCAATATTCCTGCTTGCTTTAACAGATCTTTAAAATAACACCCAGTGTTTGTTGTTGCGCTGACGATCAGACACATCGCCTCTCCTGAATTTGCTTTACATCGCTCTTTTCTTGAATATGCATAATGTAAATATTTAAGCAGTCTACTATGTACATTCATGATCCTAATACCTGAATCCTACATAAATAAGAAGTAAAATGTAGTCCTGCTTTACTTTTAACATTTTTTCCTCAAGGAGAATGAAAAAAAATGTTCTAGTCGTTTCCTGTAGTATTTTTTAATCTCCGTGCCAAAAACCATAATCACTGTGTTATCAATGCAACATGCAAAACATAACATGTTTCCATGAGCCATTTAATTGGTCTAATTGCACCGCCATTGAATCTTAATGCAGATCGTAATAGTGCTAATTATCTAATTAACTGCCTGTTCATTATGCGCCGTAGGAGTGGGAGCCAGCAGCGGTGGAACCCAGCGAGCACCGAGAGCGACCTCAGAACAATACAGCAGCGTGGAGAGCAGATGGGAGGTAGCGTGTTTTTAGCCCAGAGGCTTTTTAAAATACAGCCAAGAGTCATGTAATTAAATTCAGCTGGAATGTGGAGTGAGACTCCACTGGGAAGTTTGGTGCATTAAAAATGGCCAGAAATAAACAGAGACAAGAATTAACAGCCAAAGAATGAAAATGTAGTCCATCAGCTACAGTTAATATTTTTAGGTCGTTTTAATTAATGTCACTAACAAGTAAAAGCAGAAATTTTGCAGAATTAAAGCATAAAAAGTTATATATGAATAAAATAATATACTATATTATAAACCAAATCACTCGTAATATAAAATTTTAACTTTTAAACTCCATCTTTAAACTTAAAGCCACACCCCCTTTCTGAGTCTGACACCAAACAAATGCAGCTTTTCTGGGTTTTTTTTTTTTGGTATTACTTGTTAGCTAGTTTAGCATCACAGTGGAAAATGAAATAAAAATAATTTCACACATCAAATATGTCTGAACTGATGGACTACATTTGGAGAAAACAGGACATAATCGACATCTTATTTTTGTCCGAATTGTTCCTTTAATCAATATATTTAATCTATATATTCATTATTGTGGACATAAATAACTTAATTAAAATCTTCAGCTTTATAGAATTTGTTAGTATTAAGTGAAATTGGGTTTTTCCAGGTGACACTACAGTCGAACACAAAAGTGCATAATTAACAAATTAATAGTTTGAATTTTTTCTGTTTAGAGTCCAGAATCATGATCAGTGTAAGTCATTAATTCTTTTAATCATTTATCTATTTATACATTCCTTTGTTATTGTTATTTTTTAATGTAAAACTGACTTTAATTTTTAGCTTTCAGAATTATTTACTGATTAGTGAAAATAATTGTGAACAACATGATTTTTCATGCCAAAGGTCAGGACTATATGAGTACTAAAAAAGTACTATTTTATAGTATATTTATTTCCCAGTTTCAAGGTCAAACTTCGTTTGAAATACAATGAATATGAGAACGTAACATTTTAGGCTATAAAAATCTGAATTTTAGTGTTGTTCAAAGGAAAAAAAATAAATAGGTCTGATATCAAGTTCAGTTTAAGTATTTGTTCATTTTTGTTTTTATTTTTTGTATTTATGTCAAGATTGTTTGGTTAGAATTAAGTTTTTTGCATGGTCAGTTTAAAGCCGATTATAATGATTATGTAAAGGACTCAATTTACTCAATTTCCCCACTTTTCCCAGAAACTTCAATTAAATTGGACACGTTACGAAGCCTCTCTGCTTTACTCTCTGCTCTCAGGAAATATGTAGAACATTTTTACCGTGATTGCTCTTGTTAAAGCCATGACCACTTGACTTCCGCTGATTTGACGTTGTAAGATTATTAATGTGAACTGTATATAACTGACGGTAATGTAATTATTTACACAGCCGAGCACGTAGATGGACATAAATTACCAGAAATGATCATCTGTGGTGAGTCATATCAATAATCAATTTCCACCTTGTTACGTTTATATCTAATATGCAAATTCAGACAAGTGTGTGTATGTGTGTGAGAGAGAGAGAGAGAGAGAGAGAGAGAGTGAGTGTAGTTTAAATGTGCTTTATTTTTAATTTTATTTTAAAAGCTATATAATAAACTCACAGCCTGGAAATGCTGTGATGCTTGATGATCGTGAAAAGGTTGAATATTTCTCACTTACTTTAAATAACGTTTAGTCACATTTTGTGAAATAATTTTTTGCATGCAGATATTTTCTGTTTAGAAAAGAACAACACTTTTTCATGTTCTACTATATTTCCCTCTTGAGAAAGCAAAGTAAAGCAAAGCAGTCAGTTCTTAAAATTGCATTTTTTTAAAAATGCAGTTTTGAATGCTCAGATTTGGGTTTGGGGGTGGGGTGTAGTGTTTTTGTTCATGTCAGGCTAGAATTACGGTAAGTGCTAGAAAAACAAGAGGAAGATCCTGGCATAGCAGGAGAAGAATTGGTAAAGAAGATTCTGTTCATATTTGTGCATCTCATCGCGTAATGGTTTCTATGGTAACGTAAAAATAATTTCTTAGAGCTAGAAAGCTAGCCTTTTAATGATACACTAAATACCAGTATAAGGTTAAGAATTAAGGTACTTAGCCTAATTTTATAAGACACATTGCCACTTTAAAAACTCTTAAAGGTTCAATATGTCAGTGGGCATGGTTTAAAAGTAATGAGTAATCTAAATAACATTTTTCAAACAAGTGCAGTGCCTCATAGGATGAAACGTCATGAGGTTGGCTGGTTTGGACGTCGTACATTATTGCACATTAGTTTACTAGTGACACCACTGGTAATCACTAACACAGCAGAAATTAAGGAAAGCCACACTAAAAAGTGATGCAAGAGGGTAACATTTGTATCACCCCTGGATGTAGCAATGAGTTTTATAGAGTCAAAAACCATAGAAAATCTGTCCACTTTCATACCTTCCCTAATAAGTGGTAAGTAGTTCTTCTTCATTTTCTAGCTGCACTGAAACGAAAGAATCCCCCAGTTATCCGTAATGCTAGGGTTTGTAGCCAGCACTTTGTAAATGATTACAAAATGATGTGGAGGAGAGAGGGGTTTTGAGTCAGGCATACTAGTGGTTCACCGGACCAACGAGCTGAAGTCCGAGGCTGCTCCCTCTGTGTTGGGCTCTTGTAAGGCTGGGTGTACTGTATGGGGTGAGATTACTGTCTTTTATATGAGAGCGCTGATACGGGGTTAAACCGAGCAAAACAGACACTACAAGTGCACAGAATCAAGAACACTGAGCAAAAACAGCGTCGACAGGCATTTCTTGTTATAATTCTGAAGTGAGCAGGTATTTCAGACGTGAGCAGAACACTGAGAAGTGTGCAGGAAACAGTGAGTCAAGCGCAGTGCTGCGAGAAGCGAGCACACTTCACTGGTGTGCTGAGTTTCAAAGACGCTGTGTTTTTCTTTGCTCCTGTGGTCGCTTTTTTCGCTTGGTTTACTTGATTCTGTGTACCTGTAGAGTCTGTTTTGCTTGGTTTAACCTCGTATGTGCGCTCTCATATAAAAGACGGTGCTCTTACTCTGTCGAGGGTACTGACCTTCCTACTAGCAAAGTAGCTGTGTAAGCTGTAAGGAAAGGGCTTAAATGGGGCAGAGCTGAGAGAGGTACGACCTGCAGGGTTCTTTCGGCTATAAACCATGCTTTCAGTTTCATAATCCATGAGCATGGATTTGCACACAACTTCATTCTTCAGAGAACAACGAACCTGTCTAGATAAATTTGATTTACTTGGCGGATGCAGCTCAAAATGATCCGTTTCTTGTTCTTATGTAAGAAGTCATTTACAATCTGTGTGCACTATTTATGAAACTGAGCATACAGATTTAAACATGATGGTCTTATTTTTTTAACAGTGACCTTGAGGTTATGTTATGTTATTTCTCATAAAAGCACAGCCATCTAGTTTAGAAGATAATGATGTGATAAAATAATATGTGCAAACAACCACAATCATAAGAATCAAGTTCAACACACAGCTTGCTTACCATGGCAGAATAGGCACTCCTACTGTCCACCAGCATCTCCATTGTATTAAAACATATTTTCTTAGTACCATGACTGCGGTCTTCCTGGGTCGACTTCATGGCGTGGTCTGTGATGCCGTGGCAAAATGGTGGCGAGCCAGAAAGGAAGCATGAATTAGTACCAAAAATATATCTATTATAATTTAATGTGTAATCGTTTTAGATTTAAAATGTTCTCAAAATAGCTTGCTACAAACTAGTCAAAATTAGGCTGTTTCATGTCCACTTTAAATTATGCCATTTTAGACTCTTAATTATTTTAACTGTTCCAATTTTCTGATGAGATTGTTTATTATGTGAAAGAACTTTGCTTTTTAGCTTTATAACTTTAGAAGTTATAAGTTAATCTCCCACAAAGACATAAATGCTTTTTATATGTTAGCTTGTATTTACTCCATTACCTGAACACCCTATTAGCAATCATACCTTTTCCAATGACCTTATTTGTATGAAATCAATAACAAATCCACACTCATAAGTATTTGCACAAATTGGTATGAAATTCTCATGAGATCAGGTCACGCAACGTGAGCACACAAGCTTATATGTGTCAAAGAACTGTTACATCATCATTAGTCTTATTTAATTCAAATTCTAGATGAATAAACATTAGTTCACAGCCTGCCAGTTGAATAAATAAAAACATTTCCGCTACAAAATCTCTAAATTGGAAGAATTTAATCATCACAGTGCTTATGCAGGGGTACATTGAAGGCTCTGTGTGTGTGCGTGTGTGTGTGCGTGTGTGTGTGCGTGTGTGTGTGTGTGTTTGTGTGTGTGCCCGCGACTGACTCACTGAGTTCAGAGTTTCACTCAGGTGGGAAGGTCTCTCTGCTCTTAGAGCCATGTTGTGTAACTGTTCTCTAATAATAGTTTTTAAACGGCGCTCTCTAAACTTCTCCACATGGACAGAACGAACGCACTGTTCAATAAAACTGCATTTTAAAATACTTGCGGCACATTAAAGCAATGCTGAGCTGTGATTTATGAACATTATCCAGCCTGAGGAAACCACTTCATACCAACAGAAACGTAGGCTAGGTTACCACACGGCAAATCTCACCTTGTTCCCTCTTAGTACTGAATTAAACGGTGTGTGTGCTGATGTTATAGTGAAATAATTTGAGTGATGAGGTGGAGATACTGTTAACACCCAGAAGTTGATCATAATTCTATTACAGGATATCCCCAAGTTTTGCAGTTTACCTACAATTATATTTGTTTTATTTGTTAAAGAGCAACATGTCATACTTTTTATCCCTTTTTTATAGTTAATGTTGTGAAATGTCCACCAGAGAAGTTCCTGTTCTCACATACGCTATAACTTGCACTATAAATGGCCGTTCTCTCAGTAGCATCTTTTTTCTCTCTCGTAAAGTTAGTAAGACAAAAGAAATGCAGCTTGACATGTTACAGAGAAACCACAAAGAAATATAAACCACTCTGTCCTGAAGATGTTGGAAAACTAACAGTGGATATAAAAAGTTTACACCCCCGTGATAAAATGGCAGATTTTTGTGTAGTAAAAAAATGTAACTAAGATAAATCATGTCAGAGCATTATCCACCCTCAATTTGAAATTGCAACATATGTGCACACCCTTTTATAATTGGGGATGTGGCTGGGTTCAGAATGAACCAATCACATTCACTCTCATGTTCAAAAGTAATTATCATACAGCTGTCATCAGTGAAATGATTCTGATTAACCGCAAATAAAGACCAGCTGTTTTTGTAGGCTTTTCTTTATATCGTCTTGGTTTCCTCTGACTGCTGAAGCCATGGTCCCCAAAGAGTTTACAAGCTTACTGTATGGTTTCTCACTTGAAAGGTAACAGTCAGGAGAGGGATATAAAATAATTTCCAAGACACTAGATGTACCATGGAACACAGTGAAGGCCATCATCAAAAACAACAATCTCTCGTATTTTTCACATGTCGGGGCTGAGGGCCAGCGTGGCTATACAGAAGCCCTTTCTGACAATCAACATCCAAATCTGACTAAATCACCCCAAACTACTTGTAGCAAAATGTGTTGTGGTCTGATGAGAACAATCCCAAAAGCTGTAAAAATGTCATAATTCCAAAATATATGTTTGGCGCAAAAAGAATCACCAAAAGAACACCATCCCCAAGGTGAAGCATGGTGGTGGCAGCATCGTGCTTTAGGGCTGCTTTTATTCAGCCAGAACTGGTGCATTTATTAAGGTGGAGGGAATCAGGAAAAGTTACAAATACCAGTCGATTTTAGTGCAGAACATGCAGGTGTCTGATAGTATGCTGAAGATGAAAAGGAATTTCTCCTTTCAGCACAACAGTGACCCAAAGCACACATCCAAATCAACAAAGAATTGCCTTAACTATAAGATCAAGGGTTTTGAGAGCAGAGCCCAGACCTCTTACCCAAAAAGACTGAGTGATGTAATAAAATCAACAGGTGCTTCAACACTGTGTTAGTTTAGGGGTGTGCAAACTTTTGCTACCAGGTTATTGTATCTTTTTTAATTTTCCTATTTTTTTAGTGTTTTTCACTTAATTTTTATATGTTGTAATCTCACATTGAGAGTCTAAAATGTTCTGACATGATTTTATCTTAGTTACATTTTTTTACTTTGCAAAAAGCTGCCATTTTAGCAGGGGGTGTAAACTTTTTATATCCACTGTACGTTCCTGCTTTACCTCTGACTGTTACAAAGTGCTGACACTGGAGACTCCTTCAATACATGATACAGAAACATCTCCTTAACATGTCAGTGTTTACACACGTTTTTATTCGGCGCATCAGACGTACACGTCCCTGGAACTGAGCTGTTACTATAGAAACGATAACTTTTTAGAAAGAGCGCATTAATATAAACCTGCACTCCTGTCAGAGCTGCTGTGAAAGAAAATAACCAATCAGTATCCAGAATTCTAGCAGTGCTGTAGTGTTGCTAAGCATTTCATTTGTTTATCTCCAGGGTTCTGATTTCTTATATATTTATTTTTTTGTAAGAGTGTTTAACACAGGGAGGAATATGATGAGATTAGCATATGCATTATGCATTAGAAAAAAATAAAGCAAAGCACTGTTGTCTGAAATGTCCTGTTTCTCAGGAACGTCTTTGTAACTCCACTCTACATTTATCAGTTACTCCCAGAGTTCCTCTAGAGATCTTCCATTTGCACTTTTATGGAAAAAAGGCTACTTAGTGGATAATGTTCAGATTGTTCTTTGAAAAGGAATCTGTCTGTTACAAGGTTTTACATGTAAACGCAGAACAAGTCCATGGCAGCTGAAGGAATCCTTGAGAAAGGTTCTGTGTAGAACTCTAAAAGAGAGCTTTTCAAGTAGAACACTTTGAGGAACCTTTAAGCCAGGGAGTAGGAAAAATGCAGCATAGTTACACGAGGTTCAAAAGAAAAAAAGCACAAGCACACACACACACGCGCACACACACACACACACACACACACACACACACATATATATATAGATATATTAGATGAACAGTCATTGAGAAAGCTTTTATGTATTTGAATCGAACACTGGTGTGTTTTGTTTGCAGCGATGAGAACACAGACGTCACACTCAGGTGTGGATTAAAACTGGTCTGAGATAAAGTGGTCTCAGTCCAGTTCCAATCCAACACTAATGTGGTTCTATTCCAGTGAGAATTAATGTTTTGGGTTGCAGTGTTTGGATTTTGTTGTTGGTTTTTTTGCAAACTGAGCTGAAAGATGCAAACTGAGTCAAAGGAAAAAGCTGTATAGTAGCACTGCAGAAATGCTGTGTGTTCTGGAGTTATGGCCCAGTGAAACAAACATAAGGTAAAATACAAGCTGGATGTGATACAAGCACACATTTTAAATGCAGCCTTTATATAATTATTAAATCGCTTATTGAGTGTCGCGCCCATGTTCTCTGGGAGATTTTTCTTTTATTTTTACGTGCACTAAATTAGTAAAGCTTTGTTTTCTTTTTCCATCACTGACCAATGACTGAAAGAATTTTACACACCTCAGAAATATGCTCAACCTTTTGTGCAGCTTTTTTTTTTGGTTCATTTACTTATGTGCAGTGAGAAAATAAACCAAATAGCAAACGAATCAAAAGTTTAAATTTCCTCAGATTTGGACTCAGCAGCTGGACTGATAGGTGTGAAAGCTTCTTTAAGCACATACATCAATCCATCCAAATGCAAAGCAGAGTCAAAGCAGCCAACTTTCTCAAACACACACACACACACATACAGAGTGTACATACACAAAGCCGTTTTTGTCTAGCTTTTTTGTAGCTGCAATTTCACATCTAGTATTTTACTAAATAGAGGAAATTTCATCAGTGTGTGTGTGTGTGTGTGTGTGTGTTGCCCCTCCCTCTCCCTCCCTCAACTCCCTCTCTCTCATCTTCAACCCACAACACACACATACATACAAACAAAAAAAGAAATAGAAGAAGAGTGAAGGATGGTTGACTTTTATTGGTGCAGCCATAAAAGGACGGGATGAAAGCGGGAGCGGGCCGAAAAGAGAGACAGAAGAGAGAAAGAGGCATTCAGAGGGAGGGGCAGAGGAGTGAAGAACAAGGCCTCATCCATCAGGAGGATGGAGGAGATACATTCCTGCGGAGGACACACTCACTCAGGCACACAATGGTGCTGGGAGGGGCAGGGAGTCGACACACAACTTTCCTCTTTCTCTCTCTCTCTCTCTCTCTCTCTTTCTTTCCCTCTCTCTCTCTCTCTCTCTCTCATTCTGTCATCACACTCTCTCTTTTTTCTCTGTCCATCAATACACACTCCTCTGCCAATTCACTGCTCTCTATGGCCATGACCAATGTCGGTTTCTGATGCTCAAAGCGTGCACGCCAGCAATGAAACGCAGCTTTTTCTTCCCCTGAGGCATTTTCTTTCTCCCTTTCTCTCTCTCTCTCTCTTTCTTAGTTTTTTTTTATTTTGGCTTTTGTGTGTCATATTTTGCGCTTAAAATATTGGTGAACATTGTAGAAACTAACGCAGCTTTTTAAATACACACAGTCTCTGTCCTCATTTTATTTTTTTCCGATCTTACTCTGTTTGTGTATGTGAATTGTGTGTTTGTGTTTATGTATTGTGTGTTTGTGTTTGTGAATGTATTTATATCATGGTGAGGCCCAAATGTCCCCACAAGGATAGGAATATAAATATATTTCTAAAGCCACTTTTGCTTTTGGTTAGTGAGGATAAAGTCTAGGTTAGATTTAGATGTAGATTTAGACGTAGATGCATTAATTTTCTCTGTTAATAATTATGGTCCTCATATGAATAGTAAGACATGAGTGTGTGTAAAACTTGGCCACACTAACTTGGCTTTGGAATTGGGTAAACTGATGTATGTGATTAACTGACTGTTCAGCTGTGTGTGTGTGCGCGTGTGTGTGCAGGGAGCAGGTGATAGCTTTTTGGAGAGCACCCTTTCACACCCCTCTTATTCTGCGCTTGAACAGCGTGAAGAGGTGGGAGAGCTGAGGGGCCTCCACCCATCTATCCCAGGGGCTGCACCTGCCTGGCCCGTGTGTGTGTGTGTGTGTGTGTGTGTGTGTGTGTGTGTGTGTGTGTGTTTAGATAGCATTAGAAATGCTGTCCTCTGACTATTTGACCTCAAAACGCATCACTGTGGAGGTAAAGCATTCATATGTGCTCATCCATCCATCTGTACATACTGTATACTAAATACTATGTCTTTTAATAGTATACATCCATTCATTCATTCATCATGAGTCAGCTCTTTATCCAGGTCAGGGTCCTGGTATACGTGAGGCGGGAACACCCCCTGGATGGTATGGCTGTCCATCACAGGGCACCATGCAGTGATTTTATTCTCCTCAAATTGGTCACCTGCCAGTTGTCTTCCACCAGCCAGCTCTCCCGATCATACCACAGCCACCAGCTGGGGAGGGTGAAGGCTAAAAGTCTTTACACACACAGTGTGATTTGTCGTTACATTATTACATCCAACAGTATATTTCTTCACATCAAATATGAATGTTCGTATGCAAAAAAAAAAACGTTTTTTTATTTATTTATTTAAAAATTTTTTGCAACAGCCTCGATTTTTCTAAATTTCGTCCATGAAAAGAACACGTTCAACCAATCAGGGTGCAAGTTGTG
>JAQQZR010000016.1:18263427-18285653 GCA_030068235.1 Notoglanidium macrostoma
TTGAGGCTGTAATTGCTGCCAAAGGTGCATCGACAAAGTATTGAGCAAAGGCTGTGAATACTTATGTACATGTGCTTACTCAGTTTTTTTTTTTATGTTTAATAAATTTGCAAAAACCTTAAGTAAACTTTTTTCATGTTGTCATTATGGGGTGTTGTGTGTAGAATTCTGAGGAAAAAAATGAATTTAATCCTTTTTGGAATAAGGCTGTAACATAACAAAAAGTGATGCGCTGTGAATACCTTCCAGATTCACTGTATTTCTACAGAATTCCTCAACCTGCCCAGAGCCGATTCTTTCCCATTATTCAGATGTGTAATAAGTCAAATTAACATTAAAAAATATTGATTCAAAATATTTTACTCACTGAATATAAACTAAATAAATCAAATGAAGAAATGATGTAAACTTGTGAAGGATTGCTTGATTGGATACTTTTGCACGGTTCTTAGTTTTCTTTAAGGGGTTCTAATTGGAACCCTGTTTAACATGGAAATGTCCTGTTACAGGATTTTGCATAGAACATTTAATAATTTCTTCACAGAACATATGTAAATTTATTTCTTTTTTCTAAAAGTATTTTACCGTGTTCTCTGTTTTGTTCCTGATGGTGCTGCTGTGCTTGGAGCAGAAATTGGCAACGCATTCTGGGATGGACTATGCCATTATGACAGGGGGAGACGTGGCCCCCATGGGGCGGGAAGGTGTAACTGCCATGCACAAAGTGTTTGACTGGGCCAGCACGAGCCGCCGAGGGTAAGAACCTTCTTATAGTGGGATTATACTGTTCTAGAGATGTTCTGTAAAGCAATAAATGACCTATAGACAGGAAAAATTACTTAGCCAGATGTTCTATACACACGCACGCAGAGCAGAGTTTAATTTAAACCCCCCCACCCCCCCACAGCCTGCTGCTGTTTGTGGATGAAGCCGATGCTTTCCTGCGCAAGAGATCGACTGTGAGTGACGGCGTGTGTGTTGTGTGTTCAGGTCTTTACTGTGAGCTTGTGCGTAGTAGCTGTGAGTGACTGAACACCCATTATCTGTCTTTCAGGAGAAGATCAGTGAGGACCTGCGAGCCACGCTGAACGCCTTCCTGTACCGAACCGGAGAGCAGAGCAACAAGTGTGTTTGTTTTCTCTCACACACACACGCACACACGCTACTGTACACGCAAGTTATATTTATTGGGTTTGTGTGTCTTGCAGGTTTATGCTGGTTTTGGCCAGTAACCAGCCTGAGCAGTTTGACTGGGCCATTAACGACCGTATCGATGAGATTGTAAACTTCGGTCTTCCCGGCCCTGAGGAGAGAGAGAGACTCGTCAGACTTTACTTTGACAGATACGTTCTGGAGCCGGCCACCGGGGGGAGACAGTGAGTTCACGCCTGCTTTCCTATTTATATCAGTCACTTTAAATAAACAGGACCTTGTTTTGGAACCTAGATACGCTCCCCACACACACCTGAGACAGAACTTGAGCACCGAACATTGTTCTTTGTCTGTGTTGGAAGAATGTGCTGTATTTAAAGACTCACCTGTGTGCATTTTGAGCTGCAAGAAAAAAATTAAGGGTTAAAACTTAATTGAGCACATTTTCATATTTAGCTGTAGACAGTCTGTACAGTACACGTGTGTGTCGACTGAATACAGTGCATGTTGTCCAAGGACACAATCCTACATTAGATCCTTTTCATCCTTTGTTGCTTTTTTTGTGCTGTTTTTAATAGTTTGCCCTGGTGTGTAAGAGTGGGGCGGTAACTCGGTCAACGTGTTGGAGCATTTATGGAACTCACACTCTCCTTAACAGTGAGGAGGAAAAGAAGTGCAAGTCTATTGGGTCAAGGATGTTTATGATAGAACCTGAAGGACTAAACTCTAAAACCTACTAAAGGAAGTTTTGTAAGGTCTGTCTGCAGACTGCAAACCACAGAAAGTTTGAGGCCATGTTTGACATGTTATTTAGTCTGTAATGTAAATGAGGGCACTTCTGAGTGGGTGTGCTTTATAAGGAATTATGTTGGCGTGTCTGCACTTTTGTGTTGGAAAAGGGAAGTCGTATATGTCACATTCATATATGCACATGTTCACATGCTCAGAAATGTTGAGTCGTTCGCATCTAATGTATGCCAGTTAGCTAACATGAGCTAAACCTCTTCGAGTGCAGTCATCATGCTTATTAGTTGAGATGTCTCTGTATTTGTGTTGCAGGCGGCTGAAGCTGTCACAGTTCGACTACGGAAAGAAGTGTTCGGAGATCGCTGAGCGCACTGAGGGCATGTCGGGTCGAGAGATTTCCAAACTGGGCGTGGCCTGGCAGGTGAGGAAATACAAATGATGCCTTGCTCACTGTGATGGTGACCATTTATTAATCTGACACCTGGAGAGTCTTGTATTCCTTATGCTAATGATGTTTCACTCAAAATAAACTAAAACTAGGACCGCACTCAGAGTGCTGCAGTGAGCATAGCCAACAAGCAGGGGGCAGAACGGTGTCAGGGTCACTTATCTCATTCTCTCTCTCAGGCTGCTGCGTACTCCTCTGAGGACGGCGTTCTGACCCAGGCCATGATCGATGCCCGTGTGGACGATGCAGTCCGACAGCACATGCAGAAGATGGACTGGCTGCACGGGGACGGCGTGCTGGATAACTCCGTGGATAAGGGCCGTGTCACTCGTGCAGATCCCCAGGGGGGCAAAGGTGCCAAAATGGGCTTCATCCTGCCTCAGGGTTCACCCCCGAAGGCACAAGAGGTTCTGTGCCCCTTAAAGGAGGGTCCGGATTCTACCATTCCACCACCAGTGGAGGGGGGTAGCAGTGCTGCAGAAAAAGGAACTGCTCCATTGGAAGGGGAGGGGGGAGTCAACAGAGAACAGAAGGACGTCCCACCTAAAGATGGCACACCGGTCTAAGTGTCACCCCTGATCCTGGGTCAGATTTACTTTGCACTGACATGGAGGCTAACTCTCCTGCTGCCTCACAGGGGAAACTGTTTGAGGTCCAATAAGGTGCAGCATTTCCGTTTAGTTATGAGATAGAGCTCTGTGCATATGTATGGATATTTGTTTAAAAAAAATCTGTGCTACTTGAACATACCCTGTGTGAAATTAAGTGCACCTTTGTGGTGAAACTGATCCCACACACCAAGCAAGCATCTTTTCTAATGCCACCATTTTTAATGAAGTTAAAAATCTACAGAGAAACGATTTACAGTTCAAATGTAATCCCAGTTGGAAAAATAGGGAGCCACAGTGTGTGTCAGGGTGTTTAATGAGGGGCAGACGATATTAAAGGAAAAAAACACAGTAATGTCCTAATTGATGTCTGATGTGTTATATGTGTAACAAGAGCCTGTGTAAAATGTCTCAATGTGAGTTCTGTTAAATAACTCTAAAGCCTGGAAGGAAAACATGTCTAACAAATTGGATAATGTTTTACAACTGACAAGATAAAGTAATCCGGATTTCATAAAAAACGCTGCAGTGGTGAATTCTGTGGAGTGATTAGAAAGAGACGAGTGAGTTCACAGTTTGACTTCGCTGTTTAATCGAACACACACATACATCTGCACGAGAACACTTGAGGAGGAGGAGGAGGAGGAGGAGATGTCCTCACTCCCTGCAGCTTAAACTAGTGTCATCCTTTAACTGTGTTGGAGATGCAGACATCGTTATTATTATTATTGTTATCCCACAACACCACACACGATCTTTACTAAAAAATACAAACAGGACTCGTTGGACGCCTCCGTATCCATATGCGACAAATCCATTTACAGCAACAGATCTACCCCACCCATGCTGATGCACAAAAATATCTACCCCCCCCCCCCACCCGCCACATTACGAATAAAACTGCACCACAGTACTAAAGTTGTGTGGGCATGCTGTTTTTTTCTAAAATAGACACAAAAAAATCACCCCCTAAAAAATGCAAACGCATATGTAATGTCCGTATGTTCACCTCGAGCACTGTACAAAACTAGCACATCCGCACAAAAACTCGTAAAAACAGACATCGGCAAGCAAAATAAATATCTAACCATCAAAAAATGGAATACCTCAGGCAGGAAAGAAAGTGCAACTTGGGTCCGATTCCTGCGCAGAGTCGCTGAACCTTCACGGACACGTTTATAAAAACACACACAGAGTGCAGTGACTTCAGTCCTGCTGTGCGCTAAATACAGTCTCATCCTTGGAGAAGCAGGTCAGTGTGAGTTCAGAGGAAGCATCAGTTAGTTGTGTGTGTGTTTGTGTGTGAGAGAGAGGGAGAGCTGCTTTGAGAACATTGTCAAAGAATCTAGGCCCAGATGCCCACTGCAGTGTGTGTGTTTGTAAATTAGAGTCTGCGTGGGCTCAGGTGCCCGTTGTGGTAATGTTTGTGTTTGACATGTACCACGTTGTTGTCCCCTCCGCTGTCGTTTCTGCGCTGCTGCAGCCGTCTGCGAAGCTCCTGCACGTTACACATTCCTGTCACCCACTTCCATGACCTCCACACGTCTGCACAGAGAAGAGGGAAGTTTAGAGTGTGTGTGTGTGTTGCAGGTGGGTGGACACGTAAGATCAGACGATGAGCTTCAATGATAGAACCCATAAGCCTGAAACTTCAACCCTAATCATTTCTATAATCACGATCACACTAATGATGAGTGGAAATAACATTCCTCTACTTAGCTTGCTGTACCATGCACATTAAACTAAAGAAGATCCTGTTACTTGTTTTAGCTAGATCAGGTGTGTTAACAGAACATTTTGGTCAGGGTTCCGCAGGACCAGCATTGGGACCCATAACACTGAAGTGCACCTGTAGCTCATGCACACACATTACAATATATTTATGGTTCCAAAGCACTGTGCAATTTTAAGCTGTTTTAAAAGAAAACCTCCAGAATTAGCATGAGGCCATATCCTAAAGCTTTATTCAGATGGTATTAGTTTTACTACAGGATGTAATGTAATAATCAGTCTATCTCTACGATTTCAGTCCCACCTGAATCCACTGTCTCAGTTTTATGAAATTTTCATTCCTGTGTCTGGAAAGATTATGACTATAAAAGGATGTGTAGAAATAACCCAAGCTATTATATATCATATCAAACTGAGAAAAGATTGGTCAAGATTGCATTACATCCTGAGGGGAACGAGGTTTTTTCACTCTTTTCTTCAATTCAGAGATGCTCCAGGAAGGACTCACTATTTTCCATCATCTTCTACTGAAGCGAGTCTGAATTTAATCAAATATGTTCAAAATTTTAATAGATGTAATCAGAATTATTTTTAGTTAACTAATCATATATCTAATCATAATTACTACAAACGTCCTGCAGTAACATACCGGTCCAGAAATCTTACTCCATCCAAATAGTATTGAAGAGCAGGGACATTTTGTAAGCTATCAAGAAAAAACTGTTCGTCAGCAAGGCTAAAAGTAATGATTAACTTCAACCCAAATAAGCTCCTTAGCTAGTTAGGGACTTTTAAAAACTCACATTCAAACGAGTTATCCGACTAAAGAAATGCTTCTTACCCAGAAAGCGTCCTCACACAGTTATTATTATATTTAACCCGTTGCATAAACGTGGTGTTGACGGTTCCTGAGTTGGATCTGTCTCAGAGAACACACGTGCAGCTGAGGATGACTTGCTCTCCTGTGGCGAGTTCGCAAACAGAGGGATGAAAGGAAGGATGAAGGAAAAGAAGACAGAGGGATGAGACGCTGACAGGATGAGACAGTGCTGCAGCCCTGATGCATCTTATCCATAATGTTAGTGGACAAGCTGAGGGATTTTACAGACACCAGGGCTGATGGGTGAAAGGAGAGACGGAGAGGAAAAGAAGACAGCGCAGGAGAGGAGAGACATGACATAAATTCTACTCCGCTACTATCATTAACCAGAGAGCTGCTGAAAAGTAATGTGTGCAACACAAAGACATGGTCCGAGTCTTTGCATTTTTTCCCCTCAAAATTATGAACATTTTCCAAACATGATTGTTAAAGGTGGTGGAAATACAGGCATTCTGCCTTACAGTGTGATCAGATGTCAGTCGGGTGAACCTTACACCTTTTGTCTGTGAACTCACTTTTCTGTGGGTGGGTTCTCCAAGCCCGCAGAACACGGTGCAGAGTTCTGTCTAGCCAGAGCAGAACCCAGCTGATGCAAAAGCCCAGCAGCAGCCCCAGAACCAAGTCCACTTCTTGCTTAGTCACACTGCTGCCCCCTGCAGGAAGATCTCGGTCTGGTGCGCTTGAACCCTCGTATGGGATCACGTACTGCACACGGTGTCTGCAGGAGAGGAGGACAGGACAAGCACAGGTTTGAGGGAAAAATGAAGCCATACGAAAGACCTTTTACACAATCACTTCTTCTTATTCTTCATTTAAAAAATATATATAAATCCAAATCCTGTCCATTTCCACGGTTATTTCTGTTTGTACCCACACTCAATATTTTTGAATAAAATTTGGTTGGTTCTATTTCTCAAAACATAAACAAATAAGCAACTTAAATAACATATACACCAGTGCTGATAGCGTTTGCTACATCTTTTGAATTACTACTGGCTTACTAGTAAACTGAAAAGTTAGACCACAAAAAGGCCTAAAGTACAATCACTAAGCAGAGTAGCACATTGCGGTAAACAAGTATCACAGGATTTAGAAGCAGGAAATATGAGCGTGAACGAATGGGAGTGGACCGAGTTTTATTTATGATATCTATGTCATGCCTTCTTGTTCAAACAACACTCAGATCTTCAAGGCATTATAGTTAGTAACAGCTCCACACTCCCACACACTCCTGCGTTTTCCCCTGAACCACACATCAGGCAGGGATCAGGCCGCCGGCAGAGACACGCGTGTGGGAGTAAAACGCTTCTCTCGCTGCTGAAAATACCACAACACACCGCAGGCTGCGTACCCTGGATCTCACTCCTGCTGCGGTTAAAGCCTCAGTTAGAAACAGCAGGAACGAGCGACATGGCACTGCTGCTGATGTGTCAACCACAAGCTAAACTTCGGTTCTCAATCCGCTCCTCAGGCACACCGCAGCTGTTACTCTGAACAGCTATGAACACTCCTGAGCAAGTGATCTGGAGCTTGAAGAAAATCGAGTTAGCCAGATCCACGAGGAGCTAATGTGGGAAATATAAGCCCTTATTTCATGCTCGATGTATTGCCATACTGTATACAGGACTAAGCATACCAGGCAAACTGATTTCTTTTTTTACCTGCCACAGGTGCAGTGGCACACCCGCTCGGGCCCGCGCACATGAGGAAGGATGTAGTTGTGGAAGCGATCGAGCAGCGCGTTCATGTCCACACAGCGCGCTATCACCTGTAAAACAAACACACAATCGAATCATTTAACAAACCAGTAGATAAATCATAGCCTACAACATCAGCTCACTGATTTACTACTTTCTTGGCAAACGCTTATAAATCAGACCATTTACCCAGGGCTGAAAACAAAAGCAAAATTTGCAAATAATGTTTATAACATTATTTATTATAGTGTTATATGTTATAGTGGTTACATGGCTGACAGTCTGCCATCTATATAAAGGTTAACATAATTGTATAACATTACCACAGTAAAACCAGGTTAATGAGACACCAATACGTTTCAGTATCTTAAATTATAAAAAAAAAATACATAAAAAAATATAATAAACATAATTACAAGGAAACATTAAAGTCACAATTAAGCACAGTTACCATCAAAATCCTAACAATTTCAAAGAGTTTGATCTCTTACAGTCCCATATGTAAAACTTTAGTAAAACTATAGCGAATTTCTGTAAATATATACAGGTGAACAATAATCCAAGACGAAAAAATAATTAGATATAATAATAACAGTGAAATTTAAACTAATAACAGTGAAAGCTAACTATGCTAACTCACCTCAGCGTCCATTTCTTGTCTTCTGTTTAAATTTTAACGGTCGGTGCGCGAGGCAGTTTGTGAGTGAACTAGATACTTAACTAAAAGCACTCAGTGTTTAAACTTTTAAAACATGTTTATTAAATCAACCGAGGTGGAAATTAACGGATTAAATACGATTATTAATTACCTGGCGGAGAGTTTAACAGGTTAAATGTTGTTTAATCCATGTCTAATGACAAGGCTACGTGCTAACCGCACAGAACATTATTATACTGTGTAGTAGGATAGTGCAGCACGAGACCGGTTATAACGTCACTTGTGGGGTACTAGTTAGTAGGATAGTATGCGGTTTCAGAACTCGCCAGACTTCTTGTATTCTAGAATAGGCTAAAATAAAAAAAATAAAAAAAGAAAAGAAAAAAAAGTTTTTTTTAAATAAAAAAAGAAAGAAAGAAAACAAAAGAAAATATCTCACGTGAAATAAAATACTGACTACTAAATAACCTACAAAATGGAAATGCGTCAGGTTTTGGGGAGAAACTGATTAAGTAGCTATTCCCAGAAAAAAAAAAATTATACAGTTTTATTGCTCGATTCATGTTAGAGGTGAAACATGAGTATCAAAAAATACTATTTTCATGAAGCAGTGCCGGAAATGTGCTTGTTTTGTTGTACGTTAGGTGCTGAATAGGTTAAAGGTGAATGTAGGAATTGAAATCAGGAGTGAAGCTGTCAGGTGAATATTTGTTTATAAGAAACACTTGCCTGTTTCATTAAACAATGAATTTACATTTGACCTTAACAGTCAGTCAACACCTAGTCTATTGTACTTCTGTACCAAATAATGAGGAACGAAATAAAGACTCATGATAACTCAGCTAAACACTGACGTATACACTATGATGAGTTACACAACATTATGCTTTCACCACCGAGTTACAGCTATAACTGCATGAACCGGAAATCTCACTTATGTGTGCCGTCCTTTTAATTTTTTTGCTTCACCCAAATCATAAACATGTTATCCAAAAAAGCATTCATTAAAAATTGATTACAGCGCGAGGCGGATCTCCTTACCATCACCAAAGCGGCGCCAACGGCCATAAAGATCATCGTCTCCCATCACAATCAGGCATAACTTCCCCACTGCAACTCACACACACACACACACACACACACACACACACACACACACACACACACACACACACACACACACACACACACAAAACGTGAGGCTTTACCGGAGCCTCGAGGCCACCGAATTTCCGTTTAACGATCAGGTGTCACGCATGTGCGGCTCCTGGAGATCTCACAGCTCGGCAACAGATTATTAGGAGATCGGATTCGGGAAGAGCAGCAGGAGCATCGCAACACGACCAACGCGGTGTTTAATTATCTCAGAATGAAGCATTACATCCGGATGATGTGCGTGCGACCACGAGCGGCTCCATTTCCAGTCCTAATTCATTATAGACGGTTTGGTCGCTGCTCCTGCTGCTGCTGCTGCCTGAATCCTCCTCCCTTCCTGCGATTGGACCAACAAGATGTACACGCAGTCATTCACATTAAAGTCTGGGCAGCTCCTTCATCTTTATCATCATCTTCTTCTTCATTATCGTTATTGTCCCTCGAGGAAATCCAAAGCCCTCAGTGACAGATGAAGTTGTTTGGATTTGAAGATTGAGGGTGTTTGAACGCTTTGCTGAACCTGAGCTTGGGTATAAATGTACTGAGCTCAGATACTCTCCCTCTCTCTGCACCAGTGTGTGTATATATATGTGTGTGTGGGTGGAGAAGAGTGACAGCAAACCCCCATTAGCTTAATTGGGAACATCAAGCATGGGACACATGACACGGATGCAGAGGCAAGCCATGCACTTGAACTACACGCTCATGGCCAAGCTTCACGCTCAGATTACACCTCTGACACTGATGCACAATTTACTCAAACAGAGCACAATTTCAATTTTCTAATCTGATTTCATTATACACAACACAGAAACAAGTATGTGGACACCTGACCATTACGCTCATATGTGGTTCTTACCCAAACTGTGCCAAAGCCAGCTCCATGAAAACATGTGTTAAGACATGTGTTAAGGTTGGATTAGAAGAACTGGAGTGTCCTGCACAGAGCCCTGACCTCAACCCCACTGAACACCTTTGGGATGAACTGGAACTGGAGCCTCCTCAACATCCCAACATCAGCGCCTGACCTCACTAATGTTCTTGTAGCTGCATGAACACAAGCCGAACAGCAGAGTGGAGCGCATAATAACTGCACAGGGTATAAATCTGGAATGAGATGTTCACCACACACATATGGAAACAACTAAGCTCTCTTGGAAACCTCAGTCCAGGAGTAGACCAGAGCTTCAGGGTGCTCATGTGTCTTAAAACAAATGCTATGAGTGCGATTCAGGACAACAGAGTGCCACTGAAAAGCTCAAGACTTATAATGATCTCAGAGGGCACGTATCAGAAATTGCTTACACTTATATTGAAACTTCCTCTGAACCCAAGCCCCCTTCCCCCCACAATAATCTTAAGTATCCTTCATATGTCCTTGATATGCCCACATCACATTTCTTGTAACTTTTGGTCAAAATTGTTTTACTTCTCACGTTTGTGAATTGCACTTCTCTGATTCGCATCCTTCAGATTAAAAATAGTAATATAAATATAGACCAAAAACAGTAAAATCTCAAAGTAAATGCCTTCTGGCAAATATCAGGTAAGAGACTGTTATAATCAGATTAAAAACTCTAATCGATTATTAAGCAGTTATAAACAGATACTGGTGCAGATACGTTGCATTTCACTGGAAGTTTTATTTTGTTTTCTTTTTTTAAGTGTACTATTTACACAAATATTCAGGCACTCTGGACTTACAATCACACTTTCTTACAGTTTACAAAAAAAACCAAATAAACAAAAACAATTAACACATCATATTCCAAAGAGTTCCCATAATGTTTAAATAACTATAAACACAAACAGAAATTACATCTGAAACTCATTTTCTGGATCATCATCATCAGTATTCAAGTAAAAACATCATTGCTCACACTCTCTCTCTCTCTCTCTCTCTCTCTCTCTCTCTCTCTCTCTCACACACACACACACACACACACACACACACAATATACTCCTCTCCAAACTACATAACCTGAATATTACAAATATTATTCAGCATATTTAGAACTAAAAAAAAAATTTCTGACCTGCCTTCAGAAATTAATACCTGTAGATGTGCGTGTGTGTGTGTGTGTGTGCGTGCAAGAGAGAGAGAGAGAGCGAGAGAGAACAGAGCCTGACTCAGAGCAGGGAACAGCTCTGCATTATCAGGGATGAAACAGAATGAGTATGTGTATGTATGTGTGTGTGACGTGTTAATACAGGTGGTGCATGCTGCAGCTTTGAGATCAGAATGATGTCAGTATGATGTCAGTGTGACCAGTCCAGCTGGGCCTCAGGATGGTGTGTGTGTGTGTGCGTGTGTGTGTGTATAACAGAAATCAGTAGAAGCAGACAGTGTGGAGGAACGGACGGCTGCTTTTCTCCTCAAACTCCTGCAGCAACTCATCGATATCATTCTCCATATCATCAGTGTGCTGAATCTGAGAGTGACAGAGAGAGAGCGAGATAGACAGAGAGAGACAGAGAGAGAGAGAGAGAGACAGACACAGAGAGAGAGAGAGAGAGACCAATCATAATTCATAGACCTAAAATCTTTCTCCTTCTCCACAAACACATGTGAAGAGATTAGTGATGTGCGCGTGTGCGCTCTCTCTCTCTCTCTCTCACACCCCAGTTATCACTATTAATTTAGTTTTATATATTGTATATCAAACATACTTGGGCAACAATATTAACTCAAAGTCTTCAAATTGAGGAGAATCAAGAACACATTCACACACAGCATTTCCTGTTCTTTGACTCTGAAAATCTGTGCATTTGTCTCTCTGCAGAAACTCTAAATAAACGTTTTCTGTGTGATTTACTTATTGATTATGTTGCATTATGTGATGGCAGTAATCTATTTTTCTCTTTTTTCTGCTTTATTCTAACACTGATTCATGATACTGTCTCTATAAACCTGATTTATATCACACTCAGCACAGCTTTGGTCAGACTGTTCAACAGCAGCAGCACCAATAATGCTTTCTAAATGAAACTGAAGTGAAATATGAGGGAGAGACTCACATGGTTCTCTGTACACCAAACCACTACTCCTGTGTTAGTTATAACAAAGACCGTGTGTGTGCGCGCGCACGCGCGTGTGTGTGTGTGTTTTAGCTCCAGCAGTGTGACACTCACACACTGACACAGCTCACAGATGAGGAAAGCTCCAAGTGTGGCCTCCTCGTGGTTGTCCTGGATGTCCACGTTGATGACGTGCACCGGCTGGAACGTCTCCTGTTCACGGGAGTTCAGGTCTGCAGGGAACACACACACACGCACGTACACGTGACCTCTGGAACTTTTCTGGACTTTATGCCAGATTTGATTGCAAAACACTGTAAACCCAAACTAAGCCATGTATATTCTCTGATATCTTCTACTTGGTCTCTGCCAGGTTTTTCCAAGTTCTCCGGGTTCTCTGGTTTCCTCCCATCGACTACAAACATGCCCCAGTAAGTCAGTAGACTCGCAGAACTAAATGTGTGCATAGTGTCCTGCGATGGACTAGCACCCCTCCAGGGTGTGTCCCTGGGAACATTTTATAGCCCTTAAATTAGCTCTGCCTCCTCTGAAGCAAAGCTGCTTGGCCCCACCCATTTAGGGGACTTTAAGGGCAACTCAAAGTAAAACCAGTAAAACAATTTCTGAATAAAGGGTCATGAGTTGATGCCAAATTATCATTCAGCCCTAAAGGCTGCGTGGTGCGTGCGTGCGTGTGTCTCTCACCCTCCAGCACCTGGTCGTACACTCTTTCCTCGCAGGTGATGACCAGGTCAAACTGGTCCTTACAGTTCTGAAAACGTTCAGGTCTCGTCTTGATGCGCTTGTTGCGCTCCAGCATGTGCAGAATGCCATTCTGTGTATATCTGAGGACAATCTTGGTCAAGGAGAACGGGTGTGTGATAAAAACTCTCAGTCTCTCTCACGCGCGCACACACACACACACACACACACACACACACACACACACAAGCATTTAGAAAACAATACACAAACGTTTCCAGTGCAGAGACAATAGTCACGCCACATTTTTTTTCAAAGCTCCAAATCATTCCACTAAAGCAGCTTGTGTCAACTCGATGATGAAAAATGTGAGATGTGTTCAATAAGAGGAAACAAACATACAACAGTATACAATACCAATGTACACGATAAGATATATATCAATATTAAGACTTCTTTGATAACGTCTGATGAAG
The DNA here is from genome assembly GCA_030068235.1 of Notoglanidium macrostoma. Lineage (NCBI taxonomy): Eukaryota > Metazoa > Chordata > Actinopteri > Siluriformes > Auchenoglanididae > Notoglanidium > Notoglanidium macrostoma. The sequence continues at coordinate 18,276,700 of JAQQZR010000016.1, forward strand.
GGCTTTAATTATATTTCTGTTCAAAGTTTAAGAAGGGAATTACTTATAGGAGTTGAATAAATTTTAACATCCAAGCAGCTACACTGACTCTGTCAGGGTTCTAGCAGCACTCAGGGTACCTGTGGTACTGTCAAGACTGGGCCATTTATGATAGTATATAGTTACAGCATCCTGCCATAAAGAGCTCAAAACACACACTGCTGGATGTGGGAAGTGTGTAAAAGGTTCACATTGAGGTTCAGCCATGCACAGCTCATCCCGAGGCTTTCACACTCTGTCAGCTGAGCTGCAGTGGCGCTGGAACGGTGGCACCCGTGCGCCCCCTACAGGCCAAATACTAAAGCTGTACAACATGTGTAGTCATGACACAGGAGAGCAATCTTCATGCAAAGTAGTGATTATGTGAGTCATTGCTCCTGAAATATTCAGAATGTTCATCTGTGTGCACCATCATAAATAATCTAACTGCATTTAGAAATAAACATTCGGACAAACCTGTGCCATGTTTTACATCATTCAGTCAGATAGCATATCAGCAGGCCTGTGTGCAAAACACTCAACTCCACAAAAAGCGGGATGATTTACACAGGCACATTTAGTTCACCCTGCTAAACTTTAATTCAATACAATACAAATAAAATTGAATTGAATTAAACTGGTGGCCATAAGTTTCCAGTTACTGTTAGCCACATTAATCTTTAAACTATAATTTAATCTAAGAAAGAACAAACTTTACACACTGGGTAAATGACTACATTTGACCATAAATGAATTTCACTCAATATTGCCAAACATTACACCACCACAAACCTAACACATTATGATAACAATTTTTTGGCATATTTAAACACAATTTAATCACCAGCCCCAGTTTAACTGAAGCTGTAATCCTCTCATGACTAACCCTGAAATTTAGCCCTGCTTCCAGACTCCTGAGATGAGCAGGATTGAATTAATTCATCAAACTAATCCTATAAACTCTGTTTATGTCACTGGCTAATCATGGCTGTTATTGCCCTTAATATATATATATACAGTGTATAAATAACTCCACTAACTCGCTGTATTATCAGGGAATTCAGCAGCGTGCTACAAATCTGGCACCGAGATAAAAATTCCAAGTCTGATTAATGCAGAAATTAGGCCAGTCTTAAACAGTGCTGCGTTATGGCAACTTAATAGATTGCAGAAAGCTCCATGTTTTCTGTACACATCAAGCAGATAAATGATAGTTAGATTACAGACTAAAGCTGATTTTAGAGGACATCCACTGACCGTACATCTTTATCATTAAGAACAGGGATCTAGTCTGAACTTTTTATTGTTTTAGTCTGAGCTCATAGATTACAGCGCAAAGTGAAAGATCAACCTGTTCTGAGATCACTTCTCCTTTATTTCTAACAGAAATCTATAATTTTTTGCTGATTAAATCAAGTGACATCACAGAGCACCAGACTAATTTTAGATGTGATAAGATTAGCGCCTCCTGGTGGCGAGCTAAAGTGATTGCAGTCTTTTGAGCAGCTCTTACTCTCCCAATGTTGCCCAACATAAATCTTACAAAGTCTAAGTTTTACAAAATATCTATTTTTATAAAGTCACCCTCCCACCATGCTTAATTTGCGTCAAGTGTGCCATGTGTCTGCTTCTCTAATGCTAATCACACACAGGAGCATTTTTTTCCCCCAGGAGACACACCACCTACTCAGATTTTTTCCAAGCAGTATTCCTGTATTATCGCTCTGCTGCAGGCACTTCAGTCACATCAAGGTTTTAAAAATAAGGCATTGCTTTAATCCAGTGGCGAATACGCTCCTGTCCAGCACAGATCAGTCATCTCCAGCAGAGCAGAAGAAACCACTGGATTACAGCAACACCCCAATTCTACATGCTCTGACCCCACCAAAGTCTCTGGCTGAGATGGATATTAGACAACATGATTACCTGATACCTGCCACATGTTTATCTTGATTAAATAACTGCATAAATGTGCAGGTGTTCCTAATAAAGTAGACGGTGAGTGTATATATATATGTCCTAACATTTAATAGCTTCACAGTCATGTTGTTTTGAATGTACATCAGCACCAGGAAATGAATTTTGTTCACGTTCTACATGTATAGCAGATGTGTGGTGACTTATAAAATCCGACATGGTTGTACCACCAAATTTATTGCTTCACAAACAGCATGCTTGAAATCTTCTACAGCACATTTAGACTCCAGAGATGAAAATGAAAGCAGAGTCTCTACACTCTATTCTCTACATACTATTTTTGCAGTTTTCCCTCGCACCGTTATACTGCACCTAACATTCTACTCTGGGTTTAACACCTATCGTACCCTGCAAATCTGCTCTACTGCTTCTCCTTTCATGTGAAACTCAGGTCCTCCATGGGGATTAAATACAACTCCATCAGTGTGAGGGAGAAGGAGAAGTGAGAGTGTATCAGCTGCATATGCATCACACTTCTCATCACTGTCAGTCCTCTTATCTCCACCAACATTCCTCGTGTTAAAAATAAAAATAACTTCATGCATACGCACCTCTGCCATCTCCATGTAAGAGTAAAATGTTAAATATTTCACAGCAACCAGAATTTGTGTATTTAGAAAAGGGGAAGGAAGGGGACTGTAAAGTTGTGTGTGTGTGTGTGTGTGTGTGTGTGTGTGTGTGTGAGAGTGAGTGTGTGTGTGTGTGTGAGAGTGAGTGTGTGTGTGGGATACAGTTCCTTGTCCTTTCGGACCAGATCGCTGTACATCTGTTCGTAAGTGGTTTTGAAGTCATACACATTAGGCTTGTCTGGAGTGGGTCCTGGGAGTTTCACGTGGCTTCCGGTGCCGAATGATCGCACATCGAAACCGCGCTTGCTGCAGAAACATGGAGAAAGTGTGAACAGCTGGAAAACAACATTAAAACAGCTTGATAGTCACAGAAACATCTGGAGTGAACACACGCTCCAGTAAACATCTACTTTACAACAACTTACCTGACCCATCTTTTACTAGATTAAAAAAAAGATACCCAGTAGTTTGAGCATCATTTAACTTGCTATTAAAAGTAAAATATCACTCGGTGTCCTCAGTTAGTTTACAACCTTTCAGAGATGTGAGGCCACAGTTCAACATCAAACTGCTCTGAACTCCTAGCATACAGGACCAGCTTTTTAACAATACAAAAGTAAAGATATGACTAACTTATTTTTTGGTACTAAACATAAATTAACTCTTTAAAATTAACTCTTAAAAACGTCTATGCAATATTATTTGTCCAGAAGCAGTCTCTATATCCAACCACGTTTCTAAGGCTGTTCGGTTCCGGGTGTTGGGAACCGAATGGAATCGATTCCACTCAATAATTGGCTCCTTCTGTTTAAAATAACGCTAGACTGCCGATGTTTGTGTTGCGCCCAGGTATTAATCAAACAGCAAAAAACTGTTTTTTTTTGTTTTTGTTTTTACATCGTCACTCTTTGTTTCACCGAATCAACTTTGTCAAAAGTCTCGGACTCGATTCTTAAGTTTCGACTGACTAGAATAGAAGAATCGATTCCTTTTTTGAGGTCGACTCTCAGCCGAACCGAAAACTCCATCTGCTTCCGGCTTCTATGACACAGCAGAGCTGCGGGCTCCCCCCTAGAAAATCTCTCAAAATTTTCAAAATAAACAGAAATACGCCAAGTTTATTCACTTGGTAGAGGCTGTTCGTATTATTTAGGTTTCTAGTCATAAGGTTTTGTGTCCTGTCAGTTCCCAGGGTTTCCTTGCGCGAGAAATGTCGCCTGTCAAAACCAGTGGGAAGGAAAAAAGAAAGCCCTGGTAAAATATAAAACCCGGCCAGCCGATGACTGTCAGTGTCGTTCTTCTCATCCTGGTGACCGTGTAGTTTTATTTAAGTAGGTCTTTTCTTCGTTTCGTCGTTACCTGAGGATGTGGTGTGCTTCCATGCTGCGGTTCTGGTTACTCGAGCACACCACCGCTACGCGAAGCGGATGGCTTGGCATACTGTACTTCTCGTCAAAATTCTACTAATCCACAACCCAAAATTTCAAAAAACCGATCCTAGATTTAGTCTACGCGAATAAACCTCCCATAGAATATGATACTAGGCGATAATACAAGTTTATATCGAGCACAAACAGCAGCGAAGAGTTACAACAACTACACTGGGTTTTGTCTGGAGCACAAAGTGGAACAAAATGGCGGACCGGCCGAGGCGAATACTGACGCAACACGCTGGGCGGGGCTTTTGCTGCGCATTGTGGGCGTGGCTTGGAGTCAGTCTAATGGACGTGTGTTTTTACTGCGTTGGTCTGACGTTGTACGATTCACTATAATAGAATGTGAAAATAAAACATTGCTACAAAAGATACAACTAAAAAAATGATTTTAAAAAACCCCAAAAAATCTAAACCCCACAGCCACATGCAGAATAATCCATTTCAATTTGAGCTGACCTACAATCTATAATAACCTAGAAAAAAGATCTCTAGCATTACCGTAATTTAAAAATGTCAGGATCATGTATGTAGATGTATGAAGATGTAGTCATGTATGAAGATATATGATTATGCAAATTGGAACTCCTCCTCATGTCCTCCTTCCATCCATAACATCACTAACATTAGCTAATGCTGCCTTCAAATGGAGCTCATCATGAGAACACAACGGCAACGTGGACGCCTGTTGGTGTCTAGAAGCCATTGGGGCTAATGTTAACAGTTTTGCAAGCTAATAAGTGGGCAATTAAAAGATGAGGCATTTCCCTCAGACATATTATAACATTATGAAGAAAACTCTATATACCTAATTAACATAATATTAACTTACCATACACTGGAAAATGTACTTCCATGGCCTCTGCCATTTCTGAAAACTTCAGCAAACAAATGACAACTCGTGAACTCTTAGCTTTCAGAAAAACGAGAAACAAATCTGTACAATATAATGCTATCATAACAACCTCCGTATTTTCCATCATCAACATTAGCTATGTTAGCTACCTAGATAGCTTAGCACCCAAGTTCTGTGGCGAAAAGTTTTAATAATGATCAGATTAGCGCATGATTATTCCTTGGTCATTCCTTCTGGATGTAAATGATTTAAAATCTGGTTGTTGTTTTTTTCAGATTCTGGTTTTATCCACTGAGGAAGTTTCAGTTCTGTCTAAAAAAACCAGTGTAAACAATAAACTATATAACCATAATCAGCATCCCTGAGGAGACATTTAAATATCATGATTTCAAGTTTCACACAGACACACATTTTCAATTAGGCTAATTATTTTTTTATTGACACAAGAGGTTTTCTATAACAGAGGAAAAAAATAGCACAGTATTCAGATTGCGTCACCAGTCTGCATGTCCTCAGTATAACTGAATATTATTAACGTTGTAAGGCATAAATTTTTATTGTGGCCACCACAACGATGGCGTGTGTTAGCCAACTGTATTACTATAAAGTCCTACAGAAATAAAACAGCATTGCTCCCATAGAGCTGAAAAACTATTAAAAAAAACATCAGGTGTTTCTTTCATTCTCAAAGCAGTAAGAACACTTAAATGCCTAAAATGCTAATGTTGCTAATGCTAAAGGAACGCTCATGAGATCCAGTTAGTGTTCGATCACTTTACCATCAGCTTTGACCATGCAGCCTAATAGCCTAATGATCTCCATGAGAATAAAACATGTGGAACTCTTCATTTTAAACTTCCTTGCTAAGTAGGGTAATATAATTTAATCATATAATCAGGTGTACCTGAAAGATGCTAGACACATTAGCCACGATAGCATTTTTAGACAAACTTCTCCTTTAAAGTCATGCCACTAATGACATGATCATCCTTCATTCAGTTATCCATATTTAACCAATAAGCTTATGTTTAAACCTTTTCTTGTAATAACATGCTCTTACAGCTACCTGGCTAATCTAGTCTTGCTAATGTGCACAGTTCAGTGGTAAAGGTCAGTCACAGGTAGGGGGCGCAACAGCTTATTGGCAGACGCCTGTGTGAAAATGTATAAATTAAGTCTTGTTTTTATTTGCTTTTCTGCCTGATCTGTGTGTTTATACACACTCACTGTGATATGTGAACACAGATTTCATCAGAACCAAGGTTCCAGTGAGATTTTTTTTGCTTCAAGATGAAAAGGAACACACAAAATGCAGCAATGCTCATGTCGAAACGAAATTGAGTTTTGTGTGAATTTTTTACTATTTTTCAGTCTTTTTGCGTGGGTGTCACCAGAAGCTCACAGATATAGTAGTGTGTGTGTGTGTGTGTGTGTGTGTGTGTGAGAGAGAGAGAGAGAGCGGAGTGTGTGGGCTGTAAGAGATTGTCAGAGAGTTTGTCCAGGACCTCTTTTGTTATGATTATGTTTTAGTACCATGACAGAAATGTGTACATGTTCAAGTGAGAGGTCTGTAGGAGGCAGTTTGTGGGTTTTTTAGATTTATCTATAGGTATAGAGAGATGAACATGAAGAGGAATGTTTCCATTTATCCAGTCACTGCCATCTGATGTCATCAGTGTGCGCCTCAGCTTCTAGTAAAACAAAACTACAGTACAGCTCTGCTGATCAGTTCATAAATATCAAAGTGCAGCAAATAAAACTCACCAAAAAGCCACTTCATTGAAAAGTAAAAGGGTGTGTGATACGAGGAAGTCATTTTATTTACTGTCGAGTACAATGAGTTGACCTTTATCCAAGAGAAGGGTTTGTCTATCTGGGGAAAAAAAAATGGGTGACATTAGAGGGCAGTGATTAGTTAAAAAGAATGTTGCTTTAGGAACATGTCCTACCTGAAGAAATCATGACCTCAGCTGTTGGGGTTTGTGTGTGTGTGTGTGTGTGTGTGTGTGTGTGTGTGTGTGTGTGTGTGTGTGTGTGTGTGTAGATCAGAGGTATGTGTTGTGCGAGCGGCGAGAGTGCTGCTGTGTGGCGAGTGTGTGCTGCACGTTGGGACTCATGATGTTCTCTGTGATGTAGGCCACCAGCAGGCAGATAATGACGAGCATCACGCAGATGGCTCCGCCCACTGTCATCATGGCGATCACGATGTCCTGCATTCCTGTGGGCGACACGCTGAAGTCCACACACTCACCGGGCCCGTCCCAAACCGCCGGTTGCAGGCAGATTCGGTAGGGCACGTTTTCGTGGAGCTCGCTCAGTAAATAGTCCCTGCAGCCGCTGGCCAGGTGCACACTCGCACACTCGAACTGAGTGTAGCTGCCGTTCCACCAGCACCTCATCCTGAAGCCCCCCTGAGGATCCTGCTGCCCCACGTTGGGGCTCTTTGGTGGGGCAGGTGGAGACCCTGTAGGAGGTTCAGTCAGGACCTCTGAGTTCACTAGAATGTTTCCTGATTTATCCTGCACCATGGGGTAAGTCCACTGGAGCAGCACAGTGCTGTTGGAGAGCAGGTTGGCGACCAGGTGACCTGCAGGCGATCTCACCTGCTTGCAGGTGCTGCCGGGACAGGTGAAGTTCACCCGAGTGTGTCGGAAGCATAACCGGCCGTCTTCTCCTCTCTCCAGGATGCGGTACGCACACACACTACCTTCTTTGAGCAAATCACTGCTGCTGCTCGCGTTGGTTCCACTTTCCTGCTGCTTCAGCTCAAACTCGCCATCTCTGCTTCTGACATGCGGTGGTGCGACTTTTATTAGGCTGTAAGAATTATTATTACTGACGTCACGTTTCCGCCAGGCGCTCGCGCCAGTCCAGCAGCAGAGCAGCACAGAGAGACAGGGGATGACCAGCGAGCTGAAGTGGCTCCTCATTTCTTTCTCCTGAGCGTATTATTATATTTTTGTACCTTATTATTTCTCTGTGTTCATCTCAGCGATGGCAGACGGCACGGTGACAGCAGGAGGAACCCCAGAGAGGAGCGTCACAGACCATCACATCACACCGCTCTCCCAGCCTGTGGAAAGGAAGTGATCAGGCTGAGATAAAATCCACCTGCCCCTGATTTATTCAGATGATAGTCTATAGAGAGAAACAGAGGCAGAGATGCAGCAGTCACACGTGAAAACACCAGTCACAGTTCTTCCCTCAGAATAGCTGCATTTCTGACCATGCATGAGCTTCATTAACTACAGCACTGCTTACGTGATGAGGCAGGCACCATGTCGCTGTCCTCCTCTCTCTCTCCTTCCGGCCGCCTGACGCCTGTCGTACTGAATGTAGGTGAGTGACGCGATGACGTCAGTGAGTGTTTGTAATCCCGGGTAACGGTCATGACGTCGCGCTCTGCCTCTTCACAGCTCCTCCACTGCGTCCATCCAGCAGCCTGCTTCTCGCTTTATTCAGGTTCATGAAGAAGAAGAAAAAGAAGGAGGAGGTGGAGGTGAGAAAAGATAACGACTGAGCCTACAAATCGACTCCTAAATGTTCAGCTCGCGCCTGTTCACCGCTCGGGGAATGAGAAGTGAGGCGCAATGTTTACGTAGGAAGCTGCTGCGCGTGCTGTTCCTGCTCTCAGTGTGCGGCGCCATCTTGTGGTCGTTGTGAGAACTGCACCACCAAGCGAACTTAGACAAATGCCTGAATGATGAATGAATGCATTTTGCCGCCAGGAACCCTCTTATAATTTCAGGTTAAAGGTCTGAGAGCGCTAGTGGAAATGGTTTTATTTTGCATTTTTACCCTCAGTTCATACAGCGGATTTCATGACAAATTATATTATCGACAACATCTTGAGTGAAGAGTACAATCTCTGGATTACTGACATGAATCTTAGAGTATTTGGTATGTCTCCATACAGTGAATCAAACAGAGAGACAGTTGTGTCTCTGCAGTACTGAGTGCGTCAGCGCTGCTCTTAATAACCGAACAATGTTAAGTCAGTATAATGAGGCCTGTGGGTAAACACGTAAACACACACACACACACACACACACACACACACACACACACACACACACACACACACACACACACACACACACA
>JAQQZR010000016.1:18292174-18303838 GCA_030068235.1 Notoglanidium macrostoma
AACCTTTTATGTCAACAACCGCTCAACTAAGTAAAGAGAAACAACAGTCCATCATTATCCAGTCTCTTTTAAAGTCAGAAAAAATAAAGAAAAACATTGAATTAGAAGGTGTGTCCAAACTTTTGACTGGTAGTGTGTGTATATCTACATGACTCTGCAGGTGGCTTTTTATTCATACATCCTGGATATTTTACAAACAGGGAAATGCTCCTCTGGATTATGTTAACGTCTTCTGCTTCTGAGTGATGCAATGAAAAAATGCTTGCCCTATTATCTGGGCATCTTAATAATAATAATAATAATAATAATAATAATAATAATAATAATAATAATAATAATATATAATTACACTATATAATAATAATAATAATTATATAATTATTATTGCTGCTTTTGCTCTCTTGGACTCCCAGCCATGGACGGATGTGGAATCATCACAATTCGTCATCATACCCTAGTGATGACAGGGCAAACATTTTCTGTTGCACCACTTAGTAGCACTAGTTGATAAATACATTGTTAAATTATATTAATACTACACAATAAAGATATCCAAAGAAAATAATAGTGGAGCATTTCCCCATTTGTAAAATATCCAGAACAACGTCCCTAGTGGTCAATAGAACACAATGGCTATGGGACATATGAATGTACATGTAATAAGCCACCTGCAGAATCGTGTAGATTTATACGTATGTGTTAGGAGGTTGCGTTAGGAGGAAACACAAACCTGTGCAAGCAACTGGAAATTTTGGAGTGTGTCAAAGAATAAAAAAAAAACATTAAAAAAAGTGTGTAACAGGTCATTCAGTGTATTCTGTGCCACTATGAAAACAATTTAAAAATCAAATAGCTCATAGTGTGAACATCATAAATTACATGCTTAAAATACAAAAACATTAGACAAACAAACATAAACAGTCACTAAGGAACATCCACTAACAAACAGCCATTAATGAACAGCCACTAATGACCAACCTCTAATGAACAGCGACCAATGAACAGCCACTAATGACCAACCTCTAGTGAACAGCCATTAATGAAGTGCCACCAATGAACAGCCACTAATGAATAGCCACCAATAACCAACCTCTAATGAACAGCCACTAACAAACAGCCAGCAATGAAGTGCCACTAATGACCAACCTCTAGTGAACAGCCATTAATGAAGAACCACCAATGAACAGCCACTAATGACCAACCTATAGTGAACAGCCATTAATGAAGTGCCACCAATGAACAGCCACTAATGAATAGCCACCAATAACCAAACTCTCTAATGAACAGCCACTAACAAACAGCCAGCAATGAAGTGCCACTAATGACCAACCTCTAGTGAACAGCCATTAATGAAGAACCACCAATGAACAGCCACTAATGAACAACCTTTAATGAACAGCCACTAATGAACAACCTTTAATGAACAGCCACTAGCGACCAGCAACAATCAAACATCCACTAATGAACATCCACTAATAACCAACCTCTAATAACCACTATTTGACACTAACAAAACTATAAACTGACCACCAAGAAAACCTGCTTAAAGTCCATTCACAATAGACAGTGTCTGCTTTGCTTTAGCACCATTAAGGTGTCCCTTGTAATTTTCTTCTGCCATATGAACATGTGATTGTTTATTTCATCATTACTCCCTAATTATGAAATAAAACTGTAAACTAATCATTTTATTTTTGCTGTTTCAAGATTTTAAGCCTTTTGTTTCCAGCTTAATTATGAAATCATTACTACAATACCTACAGAGATATAGGATAAATACATCACATTAATTCTATATAATATTTTATATATTATATTTTATTTTATATAATATAATATTATATAATTTATCACAATTCACAACCTTAAAATATTAAGCATTAAATATCTTTCCTAACCTTTATCTGTGTAAAAGATAAACAGTGCAGGTGATTCAGGCCATCTCATTGTCTGTAAAAAAAAATAAGGTCTTGTACTTTCAGAAACAAGTTCAGAGGTACTTAAACATTTATTATTTATATTAAATTACATTTCAAGTTAGCAAAGTGCATAAAGATGATGTTAATCCCTTTGCTGAAATGTTATATATACAGATGAGAGCTAATGTTTGCAGACCCTTAGGACAAAGCGAGAGAAACAAAGCAATGTATTTTACTCCCCCAGATGTTTAGTGAGTTTGTTTTCACAGATGTCTCTTCATTACCACAAGTAACAAAAAATGTCTATCTATAGTGAAACATTAAGCTGATATCAATTGAAAGTTCACTTCTGCCTTTGGAAATGTATGATGTATATTTTATACTAAAATTTCTGTATAACAAATGATGCCTGAATACATTATTTAAAAACAACAAACAAACAAACCGTCTTTGGCTCTGTTAAGGTCATTATTATTGAATTTGGATTTGGATTGTTGTTTTGTTGCAGGAAATGCCAACATTTCAAGATTAACTTATTGTAATTCTGTGTTCTTGGAAATAAATGGAAAAATACAGATACAAGTCCTTTTTAAACACTGGAGATAAGTGTAACTGTGAGCAGAGGCCACTGGGGGGCAGTGTGTGCAAAGAGGTGTTGCAATTAATAAGTCATTCCGGTGTGATTCATGTGTGTGTGTGTGTGAGAAAGAATCAGAATTAAAGGCTTGTGCATGAAGGCAGGGATTGAATTAATTTATTTAAACCCCACAGACCCAATCATGCAGCAATGTCGAGATCGATTTGTTTCCTCTCGCTTTTCACCTTTAACCTCTCACGTCTCTGACTGATCCTGATCAATCACCTATTTTGGTCCAGAAGGCTTTATTCAGGTCACACTGTCCCTTGAGAAGATGAAGTAAAGATTTCTGCTAATTTGTTCTGACACCACCTCAGGGGTGATAATCCAGCTAACAGTTTAACAGTTTGTTTAATCATAAGCAACATGATTTATTTTTTTCTATTCTGTAAATCTGTAGTCCTGTCTGTAACATAATTTGGGTAATTTGATCTTAAGAACACTATAAAAGTTACTATTTTTGAGCACATGATGCTGTAGGTTTAAATGAAAATGTTGTCAAATAATGTTTTATGTTATTGTATGATTTAACTATTGTCAGTTTCATGATAACTTCATAATCTGTACTGCTAAGGCTAACAGCCTGTCTAATAAGCGAATCCAACATGATGATTTTAAGACATTCATAAAAGTTTTTGATCTGCACTCCTCACAGTACCTAGCTGGCTAATAGAAGACTGTCTGACAAGAATTCTGGAAGGATTTTAAAGTGATAATCATAAATTCATAAAGAGGTTTTTGAGATGTTCATGTTCATAATGCAAGCTATTTAGCTACCATGAGCTAACAGGATTTCTGAGGGAATTTTACAGTCGTTTTCCTAAATCTTCATCGCTACCGCTAGGCAGCAAGCTAACAGGATGGGATTTCTGAAATAATGGCTATGAAAAGTCACCTTTATCTCATGCTAGCTAACAGTACTCAACAAGTGGAGTGAGCTAACCTGACAGGATATCTAGCAGTTATTGAGTGCTAGATAGATTATATGAGCTAATCTGAGAGAATTTTAAATAATAGTCATTATTATCGCTGTTCCATGCCAGTTAATTAATTATATTAATGTTAATTCATATAAATTACACTCTTAATAATGCAATACAAAAGCTAGTCTAAACCAGAAGCATGTCATTTAGTGTGAAAGTGTTTTTCTCCTCCACAGCACACCAAAAGCTGGTCCCTCATCTTCCTCTGGAGTCTGGAACCTTCTCTCTTTTCACAAAACAGCTGTCAGAAGGACAAGACAGACATGTGGTGTGTTAGACAAAAAAAATGGCACTGTGTTCAATTAGAAAGAAACAGTCCTTTATTAGAGTAAAACCACATGTGAGCAAAAGACAGCAGCTCGCTAAATGTGTGCTACGTAAAGAAGTTTATTCTTCTGCACTTTAACAACTAGGGATGCATCGATAGTGATACAGTACGGAGGACTGGCCTAATACTGTGGTAAAATTGCTCTGATGCCAATATCTGACCTACTACCACATGATACTCCGTGCTGGAAGCCTAGTGTATGTTATCATGGTAATGAACATGAAAGCAACGTGTCATGAACTGTGTGTATTGGTAAGCGTGGAACAGTGAACAGCAGAAAAACAGTCCTGTCTTGCACTTTAGTTTAGCATTAGCACTGAGACATGAGTGCTTCTTGTCAGTTAATAACATCTTGCACTCATATTTATTATCACACCTTCTGATACTTCTCCGAGTGCTCAGGTCAACCACCATTGTGCTCTCTCTTACGCACGTGTAGTGCAGCACAGCCCGTCGCCACGTGCTGTCCTGTACACCGGTGACACACACACCCGGGTCGTGGGGCTCAGGTGTGTCAGTACAGTGGAGAGAGACGGAGCAGGCACGTAACGCGATGATGAGGACAAGGATTTAGAGTGTTCTCCCGTCTCCCACTTCACCCAGTAACCCTGAAGCCCCGCCCCTTGGTCCTGCGTCATCCAGTCCACTTTCACAGAGTCGAAGCCCATCTTCAGTTGGAGGTCGTGTACGGCGGTGAGAACTGTAAAACAATAACACAGTGTTACAAATGATGCACTAGCAATGTATCAAATTAAACAAAAATGACGCTTTACCTCCTTACACACGAACTGCCCAAAACGTTCACATGAAAATTTTTACTCCTGATTTGCAGTGGGAATGATGTTCTTCACCCACCACTGGATTGAAAACACTATACACGATAAAATAATGCAAACTACACGACTTGAGACAGCTATAGCAGGGACCTTAATGATCTAACTTAAATGACATTAATTAGGTAATAATCATGTAGGCTAAGCAGGATATAGTGAATTATACATTGAAATGGCAATTTAATATGAAACACTGTGCTGGGTTAATGAACACTAACAATACTGCACAGACGAAAGTTTGTTAGTTGTTTTTTTAAATTACTGATTCATCTTATAAGTTAATCATCAAACCCTAAAGCAAAACAATGAAACTTTGGTACATTGGAACAATGTAGTTATTAAACAATCAAATATGTCCAAAGGACACTGTGCGGGAGGGCACGGAATCTGCTCCAAACCTCAACTCGCTTCTGTTCTCTGCTTGATTTAGAGATGTTCTCTTCTGAGGCCATTTCTTTATGTTTATAGCAAGATTTTTTATTTTCCTGCCCTCTTCTCGACTTCCCCTCACCCACCTCTCTCTGCATGACTCCAAAAGGCATTTTTAGATGAAGCTGTTTTATAAATGTTGCTATAAAATACTGAATTAAAATGTTGATTGTGAATTCTCAGAGGTTTTTATTTCAGTAGTCTGCTAGCCTGTTGGAAGCTGAGCTGATTCTATACAGTGTGTAAATCCCCAAACAAAACACTTCAGCTACATTGTCCTCACAGCCAACTTACACACTGAAGTTCACACACACCTCTATGTCACTAGGGGAAATCCATGAGAGCATCTAAAACATTTTTGGCCCTAGTTAGTGCAACTCTCTCACCCTCCTGAGTGCAGGCTTTAACAGAGATTGCCCCCTCGTGGCCGGAAGAGTGTACGGCGTTGATGGTGATGAGGTAGTGTGTGTCAGGCTGGAGCTGTGTGAGCAGTACGCTGCTCTGAGACCCGGACAACGTCACAGCACGTACGTCCCCACGTGGGATTGGCCCAAACTCCACCCGGTACCACTCCACCCGTCCCGAGTGAACCGGGGACCAGGTCACACGCAGCCGGTCTGCTCCCGATTCCGACACCATCACTGTCGTAGGACACAACACATCTACACAACAGAGAGGGAAATACGACAATCATAAAAAGCTTTAGCTTCATCCTGTTAGCAATATTGTGTCTAACTGGAGCAATACGCTATATGAAAATTGAGGGAAAATACCTATTTTAGCTCATAAACTAACTGAAACTACCTACAACAGTTCAGTGTAGAGGTTATTAAAGCATGTAGGAGTCTTTCAGCATCACGCAGGGTTAGTACAGCACGCAGTAGGGGTCTCAATTGACAACATGTAGTTTTTAACAGTTTAATACTGAAGTCAAATTATTAACCAGCTTCCCAAGAACCGCTGCTGTAGTGTTTGGTTTCACAGAAACACTTTTAATTTAATCTCTAAGAATGTTACTGCAAGCAGACTTGGTAATCAACAGCTGTCCTTCTGTTACTTAAATTATTTTTAGTTCTTGACATGATTCCGTTTTGTGTAGCCATTTTTCTGAATTTGTCTGACCTGCTCAGTATAATACACTGATAAGTGCATTTCAGCATAGAACGTTATGAGTAATGTGCAAATGATTCCATGTGGAAGGGGCTGTACTGTGTATGAAGGAAGAACAATACTGGGCTTAAATCAGAAACTTGTGGGACACCGTATTATTCGCTTAATAATCTCTGGCTCAAAAGAAACTGTCTCTTAAATAAGATTTAATATAGAACTTTTCTCAGCAGGGTTTCAAGTCTGTCTATTCAAACAGGGTGAAATACTGCACTCAGCCTCAATAATGCCAGATCAGAAACACGTCCACAGTCTGAGACACGCAGTATTTTGGTTTGGAAGAACCAAAGTGAAACACAGAGTAGCCTTAATGACAAAAAGAATAACCTGTGAAGAGAATCTCATCCTCACCTGGCAGGGTTGCAAAGGCGGTGCTGAGCGTTCTGCTGTGTGTGCTGTGCGGTGTGTGTACTGTGAGCTTGATGCTGTAGTGTGTGTCGGGCTGCAGGTCGGTGAGCTCGGTCCAGGTGTGATCAGGCGATATTGTGAGTCTGCGGTATGTCTCGATGCTGCTCCCTGTGTCACCGTACTGGAGCTCATAGTAACCGAGTCCTCCAAGCAGAATGGACTGCCAGTGCAGCACGGCACCATGGGAGGTCAGGTAGCGTGCATGAAGACACTCGGTGCAGATCAGCTCTAAGCGGTGGAAAGGACACATAGCAGTGGGTAAAAACACTCTGACATCAAGATACCTTATAAAAGCAACAGGTGAATATCTACTAATCCATCAATCTCACTAACATTTCTCAGTGATGGAACCCAGGTAAGTAACTTTTGCTAGATATAAGCTACTGGTGCTTGTTTCATGATTCTTGCTCAATATTAGGGCAAACGTAAGGTTAGCCCATTAGCTGGGATGCACACTAATAAAAAAGATAGCACTTGTTATATACGCACAGACTGTGTGGGTTTTTTGAGTCTGGACAGACTTTGCTAGGTCACACTGTGTTGGAGGAGTTCATTTATAAGATCTTGAGTGTCTGAGTGAGAGAGCTTTGCTTTCAAGAGAAACTGAGCTGATTATGCAGAATCAGTGGTTCCATATGGCAGAGTGGAACTGATGAGCTTCGGCACTAAGGAGTTAGCGATCAGAAACAAGCCTGTGAAGGAAATCTCATCCTCACCTGGCAGGGTTGTGAAGGCGGTGCTGAGCGTTCTGCTGTGTGTGCTGTGCGGTGTGTGTACTGTGAGCTGGACGCTGTAGTGTGTGTCGGGTTCCAGGTTGGTGAGCTCGGTCCAGGTGTGATCAGGTGATAGTGTGAGTTTGCGGTATGTCTCGATGCTGCTCCCCGTCTCACCGTACTGTAGCCCATAGTAACCGAGTCCTCCAAGCAGAATGGACTGCCAGTGCAGCCCGGCACCATGGGACGTCACGTGGCGCACATGGAGACACTCGGTGCAGATCAGCTCTGAGTGGTGGAAATAAACACACAGTCTTATTACAAATGTTAATGAGGTACACATGAGGAAGAAACACCACAGCAAGAAGGATATCATCAGCACAGAATATAAACAGAAATGAACTCAGAACCGAGTCATGCGGTACTCCTCTCCCTATGGACATTCACAAGCATTCTCAGAAGAACTAATAACTTTTTAAATGGAAGGAGTGATCAAATAATTCAAAAACATTTGACAAATCAATAAAAAGGTGAAACACGATATTCTTTTTATTTTTAGCAATGATGAGATTTAAAACATGAGTATTATCAGGACTGTTTTTTTTCCTGGAAACATGAGTCTGCTCAAAATACAGTGTGTTGAACAAATAACTAAAGATACTGATCTTTCTGACAGGAATGATTATTTTGGATCACCTATTTTTATTATTATTATTTTTTTAAATAATTGCAGTCACATATTTTACATGCAATGGAATTTCTTGAACACAAGTCCAAACTTTAGGAACTAAAGCAGAAAGATCAAAAGGTGCCAAATTTATCAAATAGATGGCTAACAGCTGTAAAAATATTCATTAAAAGGTAAGCAGAGCTTTGATATCTGGCCAGATATCAAACAGTTATAATGTGAAACAGAAATAGAGAACTTTTTATGATTATTATAGACATCCTTCTAGAATCTGAGTACATTTCAGTGAGAGCTGTGGATAAGGTGTACATGTACATTTGTTTCTGAAAAGTTTCTAAAAGTAGCCAAGTGCTTTAAGCTGAGCTGAAATGTCAGCAGAAAACCAGCTACTTGATACCTCCTCTATTCTGAAAAATATTAAAATGTGCATGCTAGGGTTAACCCTAAGTCTGTTCTTTACATTTTGTTTAGACTTAATGTGACAGTGTGCTAGCTGAACACCTGCCCTGGTGCCTGCTAGCTTACTTACCTTTTACACTGAGGGGGCGTTTCGTTCATTATGGGTATTAGCTAGTCTGGTTTCATAGTTGCTAGTTCAATATGTAAGGTTAGTGTAAGGTTAGCCTGTTACCTGCAATGACATGCAAAATAATAATAATAATAATAATAATAATAATAATAATAATAATAACAAGAAGAAGAAGAAGAAATGTGTCTGTATTTTGTGGAGACAGGTATCATGGTTGCTGAGTGAAAGTAATTTTGAAAGTGTTCTCATTTCACATGGCAGCTGGACCTGATAAGATTTGACACAGCATTATTAAAAAAACAAGCTTGTGTTAATTAGATGTAAGCAGTGCATTGTGATGCGTCCGTTTGCTCAGCTTAGCGTACCATCTGTTACGCTAACATTAACACGCGGCTTTTCTGCAAAGACGGCTAGCTGTGTGATTAGCAGCACAAACTGTGTTGTTCAGCTAGCATCCAGTCAAATCTGCTTCCTGAGATCCACCTGAGAGCTGCTGTCGAGAGAAAAACCTAATATGTTCAAACAGAAATGACTGCCAGAATATCTGATGCTTTGGGCCACAGGCACGAGATTAAAGCGGCAAAGTGGGCGTGTCCTAAACCCCAGCTGCCATCATCTACCTGCAGTGCAAAATGTGTAGTCTTTATTTTTTAACATAAAACATTTAGACATCTACTGCAGTGAATTATGGGATATCATCAGTATTTCTCACTTGTGATGGCTTCTCGCAGGTCCTTGATGATGATGTCCATGTAATCAGGATCTACAAAGTACAGGTGTTGATCGATGGGCGGAGTCACAGCTCTGCTAAACACCTGGTAATTAGAGTGTCCAGTAGAAACAGCCAGCACAGACACACCACCCTTGTGCAGCGCTGCTATTGGACCGCCCACGTTCCCTGGCTCCACTCCATCTGTGAGCCACAGCAGCACTCTGGATGGAGCTTCCTGTCCTGCCGGTTGCCACAGTAACCTCTGAGCCAACAGCAGCGCTGTTTCGGTCCTGGTGTCCCCGCGCAGCTGTGGTGTTCTCAGTATCGCGTCCTGCAGAGTGTTCTGGCTGCTGTGGGCACCAAAGTCAAACTCCACTCGCGGCTCCGTGGCCACCTGCACTAGCGCCACCCTGATGTGGCCACGCCCAACTTGGAAGGGGCGGAGCAAGTTGGACAGGAAATGGAGCATTTGGGAGAACTCGTAGAAGGAGACACTTCCAGATGAGTCCAACAGGAGCAAGACGTCGCCCTCACAGCAGTCAAACCCTGAGAAAGAAAAGAGGACAGACAATCTTAATATCCACTATCACTTCCTGAATCAACATTATATTAAAACGAGAAATTAATTATGATTCTCAAAGCCTCTGCTGATTTCCTCTTTCCTCGAGAGTCTTGAAGAGTGAGACAGGTGGAAAGCCAATTACCGTGGGTGATGAACTCCATCCTCACAGCCGGCAATGTGTTTGTGTTAATAACTTGTGGCTGCAGGTGTTTACTGTTTGTCAGAGTGAATTATTCACTGCTCCATCTGAGTCGGGCTCGGAGATTATAACACTTACCACTCAAGGAATCTGCTATTGATTAACTCGGAGAAAAAGTGAAGAGTAGAGGGAGAGATGGCGATGAACAGAGTGAGTGGAGAATGGTGGAGCTCTCAGAAGAGTAGAAATGATTAATCTCCTATGAAAGAGAAAATGTCCTACGTCTGCTTCTTATTTTTAACTAGTTAGTCAAGTCAAGTCAAGTCAAGTGGCTTTTATTGTCATTTCAACTATATACATGTAATACAGTTTACAGTGAAACGAGACAGCGTTTCTCCAGGACCAAGGTGCTACATACAAAACAACACAAAAGTACAAAAATATGTACGTGTGCAACAGTAGACAATAGAGACAACATAAATTGCATGTGTGCAAACATGTGCAGACATGTCAAAAACAACATAGGTGCAAAGTGTGCAAATATGCAACACCAGAGCTAATGTTCTACAGATTATCAATACCAATCAACAATATTTAAAATGTTGAGAGGAAATATTATGCAATTAACATAAAGTAAGTGACTTGAGGTGACGTTTTTATCATGTCTTACACACCATGGAGCACTGGACTGAGGAAAGGATTTAGTAAATAATGAGACATCTGCATTTGATGGGAAGAAATGAAACCAACTCACAGAAATGAGGGAAATGACCGAAAGAGATTGCATGATCAGCAGAATGTGCTGAAGGTTTTGTTCGGTCTCAACACAATGTTCAGGAAAGACAAACGAGAGAAAAAACGTAGCATGTGTGATATACATAAAACGGCTAATGGAAAATTACCACAGGAAATTAATTCATTACACATTTTTCAGACTAAGTCAATTTAAAGGAAACGCGCTGACAAAAGCCAAATTTACTCGAGATTTGTAATACAGATTTCCACTTTCACTAAAAGCTGATGGATACTTAGATTCTGACACATGGTGAAAGATGGAACTCAAACTCACCAAATACTGGATAAAGAGGGACAAGCTCAAATACATGGCAGATTCCCAAATAAAGTACTTTCTCTGCTCTGAACTTAGGGGTGCGTTTAATTATGCACTGTTTACATGCATTATTTATTCCTTGTGGGAATTTAGCGGGCAAGTGTAAGCTTTACATTCCAGGAACCTCAGTCAGGGCACGAGCAGAAGATTATTTAGAGGCAGATGCAGGAACAGATCATATCACACTACTTTACATCATAAACCTTACCACCTCAGCTCAGGATATGTCAGGACACACACACACACACACACACACACACACACACACACACACACACACACACACACACACACTCGAACTACAGATTAAGACTGGTATATTCCCCTGAGGCAACAGAGACTATATGCTGAACATCAACTTTTTCAACCATTACATAATTTATTCCACAGTCCCTGAGTGTCTGTCCAACTACTCGGCTGAGGCATGGAAAAAGATGAGCTTTACTCGCTGACTGAACTCCCACAACCCCCACACCCCCAGCAACCACACACCCCCAACCACCACA
>JAQQZR010000016.1:18303938-18321957 GCA_030068235.1 Notoglanidium macrostoma
GAGAAAGAGAGAGAGAGAGAGAGAGAAAGAGAGAGAGAGAGAGAGAGAGAGAGAAGATGGTTGAGGGGAGGGGGAAGTTAGACAAAAAAAAACAAACCATTTTATACCATCATCTCATATCATCATTATTCTTGATGTTCTGTTTTATTCAGTGTGTGTGTGTGTGTGACAGGCAGGCAGACAGACAGGCAGACAGACAGTTAGACAGACAGGCAGGTAGGCAGACAGGCAGGTAGACAGACAGACAGTTGGACAGACAGACAGGCAGGCAGACAGACAGACAGGCAGGCAGACAGACAGACTGGCAGACAGACATACAAGCAGACAGGCAGTTAGACAGACAGACAGAAAGTTAGACAGACAGGCAGACAGTTAGACAGACAGACAGGCAAACAGACAGTTAAACAGACAGACAGAAAGGCAGACAGTTAGACAGACAGACAGGCAAACAGACAGTTAGACAGACAGACAGACAGTTAGACAGTCAGACAGTTAGACAGACACATAGACAGACAGTTAGATAGAAAGACAGATACACAGACAGTTACACAGACAGACAAACAGACAGTTAGACAGACAAACAGACAGTTAGACAGGCAGACAGTTAGACAGACAGACAGAGGGGCAGGCAGACAGTTAGACAGACAGACAGATAGACAGGCACACAGACAGACAGTTAGACAGATAGACAGGCAGGCAGGCAGGCAGACAGACAGACAGACAGGCAGGCAGGCAGACAGGCAGGCAGACAGTTAGACAGACAGACAGACAGTTAGACAGACAGACTGGCAGACAGACAGACTGGCAGACAGACAGACTGGCAAGCAGACAGTTAAACAGACAGACAGTTAGACAGACAGAGACAGACAGACTGACAGACAGGCAGACAGACAGACAGTTAGACAGGCAGACAGACAGGCACATAGACAGACAGTTAGACAGACAGGCAGGCAGAGAGACAGACAAGCAGACAGACAGTTAGGCAGACAGTTAGACAGACAGACAGACAGGCAGGCAGACAGTTAGGCAGGCAGACAGACAGTTAGACAGACAGACAGGCAGACAGACAGAGAGACAGACAAGCAGACAGACAGTTAGGCAGACAGTTAGACAGACAGACAGACAGGCAGGCAGACAGTTAGACAGATAGACAGACAGTTAGACAGACAGGCAAACAGATAGACAGACAGGAAAACAGTTAGACAGACAGTTAGACAGGCAGACAGGCAGTTAGACAGGCAGGCAGACAGACAGGCAGTTAGACAGACAGGCAGGCAGACAGATAGACAGACAGCTAGCCAGACAGGCAGACAGACAATTAGACAGACAGACAGTTAGACAGACAAGTGCAGATTAGTGGATTAAAGCCAGTGGAAACAGAAATGCATTATGGGTAAGTGATGGACATTTGGACAAGCTGATTTACTTCCTGCCAAGGGAACAGAGGAAAGTGTTTTTATTATCTACATCCCACAATTCCCTGCTTCCCATTACCCATCAGGCCCGTGTGTATGTGTGCATATGTGTGTGTATGTGTGTGACTGAAATAAATGTAATTAATTTTTATGCGAGTCAGTTATCACTGATTCACTGAACACACAAAATTGCGCATCAGATCTAAACACGCACACACACATGCACAGTCAGTAACAAATACACACACACACCCACACTGAATAAAAAAAGCAACGCACATACACACACACACATACACACACACACACACACACACCTAGTGTCAATAACAAATACATTAAAACAGAACAATAATAAATCAATTCCATTACACACACATCTAGTGGGCTGCTGCCTTCTGCAGGGTGTGTGTGTGTGTGTGTGTGTGTGTGTGTGTGTGTGTGTACTAAGATTACTGGCTTTGATCACTAATGGACCTTTGCCATTACACAAACACACACACACACACAATGTGTGCTTACTAGCTTTGAGCACTAATGGACCTCTGCCATCACACACACACACATACACACACACAGTGAATAAACACACACACACACACACACACTCACACAGAATCAGGGCAAAGCTATTTGCAGTTGGTCCTCATGGTTTCCATGGCGACGTCGCCATAGTCTCCTCCTTAAATGTGACCAGACGGCTTTTTCATGTTCAGAGTCAACAATCATCATAAACAATTTACCTTTTGCTCTGCGTGTGTGTGTATGTGTGTGTGTGTGTATGTGACTGTTTGTGAGCCTGATCTCTTTAAAAGATTGAGATTAGGTTTAGATTAAAACTGAAACACACACACATTTCCTTGAAAATGAACAAATCTGAAAAAAGTGCCGTAAACAAAAAAACCCACTTTGATGCATACGTGTCACAGCATCTCTGTGATATGTATAGATCTGTAGCAGCACACACTCTGTCCCACTGCTCACCACACACCCAGCTTTAATCACCTGACGGAAAGTCACATACCGCTGCTTTTAAACTGAAACGTGGTGTTAATTTTCCCTCCTGAGAATTACTGCTGACATAAACAACACTCAGAGCTTCAGCAGTGTTTCAAGTGTTTATTGTGTTTACAGAGCCGTACACTGGTGACATATAACTTTAATAATCAAGCCAGTGTATGTGTGTGTGTGAGTGTGTGTGTGAGTGTGTGTGTGTGTGTGTGTGTGTGTGTGTGTGTGCATGAGTGTGTGTGTGAGTGTGTGTGTGTGTGTGCATGAGTGTGTGTGTGAGTGTGTGTGTGCATGAGTGTGTGTGTGAGTGTGTGTGTGTGTGTGTGAGTGTGTGTGTGTGTGTGTATATGAGTGTGTGTGTGTGTGTGTATGATTGTGTGTGAGTGTGTGTGTGTGCATCTACACCCAGCAGAGAGCAGGGACGTTCTGATTGGTCAGTGGAGCAGAAAGAGCGTTTTTTTAAAAGTGTTTTAAACTCAGCAACAAGAAAGAAAGACAGAAAGAACAGTTAGACAAAGAGCACTAATTAAAACAAGAAAAGGGCAAAAAACAAAGACAGAGGTAAAGTGAGGGATTCAAAAAAGTAACAATAGTCAGAACGGGGGAACAGAGAAAAGAGAAAAAATATATAACAGTAAAGGGAAAAAATATTAAAAAGCAAGAGATAAATGATGATGGATTTCATTTTAGATGAAAAGGGTTTGTAAAACAGCAACATTTATGAAATATTAGTTCATTTCAACTTTATTTGACACATTGGTGTGTTTCCTCTACAATCGTATCATTTTTATTCAGGATGAATGTTAAAACCCACATGATAAATGAGAAAGAAAGAAAAACTCACACTGACTGAAACTGAAGAGAAAAGGACCAAAAATCACTTTTAACTTTATTACATGGACAACACACAGATATCACATGATTACATCACGCAATATTAATAACCGACAGCGCAGACCCTCTCATCTCTCAGTCTGTACCCCTTTTTACACAGAGATCCCGCAATATTGCAGTAAAGACCCCTCGATGAGCTGGCTTTGGGTGTTTACACTGAAGCAGACAAAGTGGGCATAAAGCCGCTCCAGTGTGTGTTCATGCAGCGAGTCAGCGTTCCAGTACCAGAGGCATGATGCATCACTACAGAGCGTCGGTGTACGAATAACAGACAACACATGGGAAATATGAATACCCCGAGCACACCAGCGCTGATTTCAGAACAGTAACGGCAGGTGAGCTGAGTGTTAAGGTGCTTTTGCTAGCTGTACACACTTACATCGCTCTTCAAATGCAAGCAAAGTTGCTGAGCAGCGGGTTTGTGTGATTAGAAATATGTTGGGGGAGAAAATGAAGTGGGAAGCGATTAGAGGCAGAACCTTAGACACAGTAAACGGAGATGTTTGAATTGGCCTCGTCTCAGAAAGAAGAATGTCATTGTCAAAAACATCACCTCCCCGTCCCTGTCCCGCCATGCCGGCTGTCCCTTTTACACAGACGGCGATTCCCACTCTGTGACTACCAACCGTTCCGGCTCAAAGATGAAACGAATGATACGTCATCGTGGAGTCGGACCTTTACACAGAAGGGTGAGGCGGGATAAAGGCGCAACATTCCCACCTTGAACAGGCTGTGTAAAATGGGCTACAGAGAGATAGACAGGAGGGGTGTGTGTGTGTGTATGTGTGTGTGTGTGTGTGTGTAGTGTGGTGGAGAACAGATAAAGTGAGCGAGTATTCATCCTCCCTCGGCTGTGTGCATGTGCGTGTTGGGCTCTCCTTGCGTATGTGTGTCCCCGTGTGCAGGTGTGTGTGAGTTGTGTGTGTCAGCATGCAGGTGTGTGTTGTGCGTGTCGGTGTGTGTGTTGTGTGTGTCAGGATCGAGTGTGTTGTCGGGGCTGTAGAGCTGCAGCAGCGCCCCCTCCTGTCCGAGCTCCTTACCACACGACTGACAGCTGCAGTGCAGAATCCTCTCCACCAACTTCTCCACCCGCGGAGCCTCCACACTGCCAGGACACTCCAGAGTCACCTACACACACACACACACACCCACACACAGACTGACATGTCTGCAGTAAACACACTCAACACTTTGCACTAAACCTTTCATCCAGCGTTTTAAACAAAACAACAAACGTGCTATAGACACATTACAGAGTTATAAATATGTTATAACAATCCCATAGTGCTGCTGCATTCTGCATTCTGATTGGTCAGAAGATCTTGATTAAATTTCTTTAACAGCTGCAAATCACAGGTTTATAATAATGCATTCCTTCTACTACGATATAGATTATAAAATGCGATTTTGTAAGATTAGGTGTGGCTACAGATGTTTGGAGGGCGGAGCTTGCTGTGGTCACCACTGATTGGTTCTCAGAATAACAGCTGCTCTTACTGTGGTGGTGTGTGTAGAGAATCTGTGACTCACTGCTGCTCTCTAGTGTCAACAAAGACAATTAGACACACAGGGATGTTCTATATCTTAAAAACAGCGTGTTGTATGTTAGTGGTGTGTTATTAAGGAGATATTCTTCTAAAAGTCATTAAACATAAAGTATATTAGTGAAATCTGATTTGTTAAAATGATTAGAGAAGTGACTATATCTAATAGAATAGAACAGAATATAAAGTAAATAAAACCTGTTGAGCTGTATATCACCATGGTAACAGTGATGATTTTCCAATAACAGCATGTCTCCATATGGTTCATTCCTCTTATACCACAGCAAACTGGCAACAATTATTATTTGTTTATTTATTAATAATTGTATAGTTACATTAATGTTGTGAAACGAGTGAGAACCTGTCATCACCAGCCTCTCTTTATTCTCTCTCTTAAATCCTTGTGATGTGAGTGAGGAAGCGCAGGGCAGTGTAAACTCCTCCGTCCTGAAGATGTGGAACCCTTACAGCTCCAGCTTTACCTCTGCCTGTTACACAGCGCTGGAGACTCCTCGTTACAGAAACCTCTCAATATGAAAAGTTCTCCACATCAACAATTTGTATAATCTGTTTACGTTGAACATCCCCTAAAGTACAATAGTGTTACTATAGAAACGATGACGTATCAGAACGAGTGCATGAACATGTGTGCAGCGGCACCACTGTCAGAGCTGCTGTCATAGAGAATGTGTGTAGTGATGGATTATGATGTAAATAGGGGATGAAGCAGGCGCAGACTCACCACCTCCCACTGCGTCTGCGCAGGCATGCACGAGTCACAGTGCACCAGAGACTCAGTGGACTGAGGGAATGTGTTGGGCACACTGTAACTGAAACACTGTCCCAAACACGCTCTACACGCACACACACAAACACACACACACACACACACACTTTAAACAAACATTTTTCCTGCAGAAATCATTATTTTTGATGGCAGTCCAAGCTTTCTGTGTAGTGTGTGTGTGTGTGTGTGTGTGTGTGTGTGTGTGTGTGTGTGTGTGTGTGTCCTGACCTGTTTTGGATGGACTGAGACACACACCCTGTGTGCCCCACTATCTGTGTGATGTTCTTGGCCTCACACCAGGCACTCTTATCAGGGAACAGCGCCAGGCGGTTGATGTGTGCAGGTGGCGCTGCTGAACACACAGCCAACAGGACACAGCCAATCAGCAGCATTGCTGCACCTGGAGGGGGCGGAGTCATAATGAAAAGTGGGCTCAGTTTCACATGGCTCCCTAACTGCTATAAATAAGTGTACTATGTAGTGTGCCAAGTAAGGTCTGCGTGCACATGTCCACTAGAGACATGCTCCATATTTTTTATATAAGTGCACTACATGGGGATGAAATAACAGTGCCTTCACCCTATTTAGTGCACTATTCTGAGAGTGAAATAATTGACCCTATGTTGTGCAAGAAATAATAACTTTTTCACCTGCACTGTGTACACCATAGACGGTCAGTAAGCATTCTCCCTATTCCCTAAACACTGCGTTAACTTATCTCCATATAAGTACTTAGTTTATCAGATAAAAGCTCTACACCCACTGTAGTGCACTACAGGACCAATAAGGAGCCACTTATTAGGATTTAACATCCTATTTCCTATTACCTGTATACGTGCACTACTGACAGAGGGAATGAAATGCTGGATTCTGTACCCTTTCTAGTGCACTATATTTCCAACAGAAAGGCATTTGTATCTTTAACAGGTTTCCCCTGCTTCATATGTACAATAAGTGCACTACATAGGGTACAAAAGAGTGCACTTTAGAGTCATAGGGAACCATTTTGTGATTTCGTTCTTATTTTCTATACAAGTGCAACGTTTGGCTTCACCCTACGTAGTGCACTCTGTGACCAGTAAATTGAGATTTAGCTTGCTATATAATTTCACAGTATTTAATAAAGGGATTAATAATTACGAACACTGTACGACTGACACTTGATTTAGTGCACTACTTATACAATATATACAATTAATATAAAGGACCTCACTGTACACGCTGTATAATCTGAAGCATTAGCAGTAACAGATCCACCTTCATACACAGTGTCCTGAATGTCCAATTTTCCGTCTCAGCTCCCTACATTCTACACACATGCACTACATAGGGCTTGAGATGGTGTCTTCAGCATCCTGTATAATGCAGATGTATCAGATCTGTATAGTTCCTGCTCCCTATACAGGTACACTAATTATTGAATAAAATAATGTAGTGCATTATATAATAAGTCAAAAAGAAAACCACTCAGGACTCGTTCCCTCATTTCTCGAATTTATAAGTGCACTACAGAGGGAACAATATAGTGTCCTCTATGCTGAATGTAGTGCACTTCATATGTAATAAAGCAGCTGGAATATAATAAAGTCCTCTCTGCCGATCAGATTCTGTGGTCAGGTCTCAGACAGGTCGTCTAGGACACAGACGGGATCTCAGGAATTTTTTACCAATGTAGCTCTCTGCATATAAACTTGACCTACGGAACTGAATAATTAATTAAATCTATCAGACCTCTTAATGACAGTTGATTAGCCATGACTCAGTTCGGAGTTCCTCTCAAGACCACAGCGTGTGTACAACGGGCTTTACCAGCTACAAACCCAGCCATCTGCTGTCACATGTGCCTGTGGGCACGAGGATGGCTGTAACATCAGAGATTAGCTGCGTGATGCTGAACTACATCTCCTGATTGTGACGCACAAGCCCAGTCCTCTCATCACACCGCTAAACATAGAAATATAAAAAACCCGTTTCCAAACTTTGTGACGTTTAAATGTGAAGTGCGATGTTTTTTTTCATGCTTTATGTGTTTTTCCTTTAACTATCCATGTGTTAAGACCAGTTTATGTACTAGGCCTAAAGTTCTACTGATTCACACTCAGAATTACTGTGAGACATTTGAGCCCTTAAAGTGGAGTCACTGGCCAAAAAAGGTTAAGAATCCCTGCTTTCATATCCATCCACTCGATATCGTCTGCACCTCACACACACACATCCTGTGTTGTAGACTCCATGCTAATTGCTAGTTTGCTAGCAGTACATATTGAGCCCTAGTTCATGTTTCAGGCCTTCATGTTTGTGTTGGTTGTAGCGTGTGTGCAGCTCGGTATTGAACAGGTCATAACAGGAAACCTGCAGAGAGATTTGGCTTTCTCTCTCTGATTTGTTCCAGAACAGATGAAGTATCGCCTGAAACACACAAACTCCGCTCCAATGGAAACTTCACAAAGGGCATGTGAGAGGGCTGTAAAAACACCTCTTAATAAAAACTATTATTCTGACATGTTGGACTATGTGAGGATAGTGTGTGGGTGTGTGTGTGTGTGTGGGTGTGTGTGTGGGTGTGTGTGTGTACAACAGCTCTGTTGTTCAGGATGGTTTTGCTCCAGTGGTGTGTCACAGCTTCAGAGAGTTTTAATGAGCTTCAGAGAGCTCACATGGCCGACACGGAGAGGCACAAAAAGAGAAGGAGAGAGCGAGAGACGGACTCCACCTGACTCCAATAAACCAGAACACACCACAGTGTATCAACATGTCTCCAAAATGTCTTCACCATGTCCCCCGAGGACTGTATGTTTAACTGAGGAGACACTAAACGCCCCGCACTCGTGTTTCTTTTCCTTCCAAGACACAAGCGGCGTGTCAGTAACTGGCCCCAAGCCCTGCTTCAGCTAAATAACATTCCTCTCTGATTTGACGTTCCTGTCCAGAGTGGACGTGGCCCACAGGACGCTGCAGGAGAAACGGAGACGAGCTGGGAGGAGAGGAAAGATCTGAGTCGGGGATTCGATGGTAGGAGTGAACGCTTTAATGTTTGGTGAAGTTGTGCAAGTTTGGGCTAAAGGACCTAGAGATATAATCAGATCTTTCTCTCTCTCTCTCACACACACACACACACACACATACACACACACTCCCTGGTGTTATTCACCCCCTTTGGTGTTCAGATGGAATTAGCCCTGTAAACAGTTGTGTAGGGGTAACTATACACCTCTGCCTGCAGGAGAGCCAGTGAGGAGCTGAAACTCACACTGATACAACTGACTTTTGTTTTAAATGCGGCGTTATTAACAGTTCAATTCTGCAGGCTGCGTTAGGGAGGTTTTTCAACTTCATTACACAGATAGGCATTGCTAATTCTTCGTTAATGAGCTGAAGTGGTAGAAGGCTGAGCTCTGCTGTGTGATGAAGCAGCGACAGACAGACAGACTGACAGAAAGACAGACAGAAAGTGAAGGTGCCATACCGAGCAGAGACTTCGGGACTTCGCTCTAGCCGCCGGACGGTGAGGATGATGATGATGATGATGGAGGATGATGATGATGATGATGTCGGAAGATCAAACGGAGCAGAGAATAATAAGCGCCCGCACTCCGCTCGTGAAGAGAGAAAGCAGTGCGGCGGCAGGAACGGTAACTCTATCTGACTCTCTCCGGTAGATCCTCCCTCCCCTGCTCCCCGCCCTCACCCCTCCGTTATACACACACACACACACACACACACACTCTCTCTCTCTCTCTCTCTCTCTCTCTCTCTCAGCACACAAACAAGGACAAGTTCTCTTTCTTTCTTTTTACAAGAACACACTCAGTTTCTCACTGACACCCTGTGACACTCCTTCCGTACATGATAAACAAACGTCCCAAACACGTCAAACACACCCACACCCACACCCACTAGTGTTTGAGGGGTGTGTGTATCCTGTATGAAGGAGTCTCCAGTGTAAGCGCTGTGTAACAGAAAGAGGTAAAGCTGGAGCTGTAAGGGTTCCACATCTTCAGGGCGGAGGAGTTTACACTGCACTGCGCTTTCTCACTCACATCACACGGATTTAAGAGAGAGAATAAAGAGAGGCTGCTGAGGGAACGACTGTTTATAGCTGCTATAACGTGAGTGATGACAGGAACTCACTCGTTTCATCAACATTAATGTAACTATGTTCATTAATAAGCAAAAACTTTGTAACTGTTGATAAGTTGTATAACTGTGATATAAGCGGAATAAAGCACTAGGGGACGTGCTGTTAGAGGAAAATAATCAACTCTAGAGTACAAAAAACCACACACATCATAATCACATGAGACGCATGAGAGGTGTAAACTTGAACTTGTAGTTTGCATAGCGTAATAAACATCTGTTAGAAAAACAAGGCAAGGTTATCTACTGCTCATCTCGTGTATATGAATGTAATAAAAATAAATGAATAAAAGTAAATATAAAAAGACGCTGTCTCTGGTCCTCTGTCTCGTCTCCAGTCTTGGACGTTTAAGACCTAAATCAGATCTGTTTATCCGAGACGAAAACGCTGTCAAAACAGAATTGAGGGTCGGTTTGTTCAAACACAAACTACAAAACCACAGAAACCCCAGCTTTGGATTCCAGAGCTCGCGTTCTCTCTGAAGTCCAAAATGTTTCCAAATCAAATGGTTTAGCAGTAAAAGCTTGGGGAGGCTGAACAGATGAATGAAGCTCACATGCACGTGTTTCCTCTGAAGGACGTGTGTAGGCGGCTTCACACACACTCTATTCGCTCATTGGATTGTTCCTGAGCCATCGCTGAGACAAACACGAGGTCCTGCTGAAGTTCTTTGTGGTTCTGAGCTGGAACCATTTTAACACAGCACTGTGTTTCTGTGACAGCAGATAACATTCGAACATTAGATAGTCACATTTAGATATGTGAAGGTGTGTGACTGAGCAGGAGTTTACTGATAACCAATAACCACAAGGTTGTAGATTCAGATCCCACAGAAGCTGAGAAATTCCACCAGTATGAACACGGTTCACGCAGTTACTATCATGCTCCTAGTTCCTTGCTAATGGTGGCTAGCAACTTCCATTCCTCGTTAGCCATGTTAGCATGCTAGTCAACACTTTCCTTGTGACAAAACACTTGTCCTGTTCTGTATTAAAGCATGTTCACAGAAGCTCCATGAAATCTTTTTGTTCTGAAGGTTTCACAACCACAAGGTTATGGGGTTAAATCCCTCTCTGCTCCACAGGTGCCAGGTTGTAACATGAACATCATACCACTGAAATCTCGACCTGATGACAATGCTTTCATCCTCTCCATGCAGCAGCACCTGAGAGATCCGCTCCTGCACCTGCTGGCTCCAGTGTCGAGCTGAAACACGGGGTCAAAAACAAAAGTGTGTGCAAAATTCATCAGTGGTTTATTAAAGCGCTCTGATGGTTTTCTTTAAAGTTTCTTAAAAAAACGGCCCCAGTCTGAAAAGTGACTCGAACCTGAACCACAGGGTTTTAGGTTCAAACCCATTGCATCAGAGGCCCGGAGCTTTTATTATTCAGCTGAATGTAATTTAACGCACGTAATGAAAGACAGATCTTACATGCTGGAGTTACAGAACCCAGACGGTTCCACGCCGAAGTGTGCTTTCTGGTTCCCTACAGTCCGAGTGAGAACCAGCTCAGTGCTGTAAGTGTGAGGATAAGCCGTGTGACAGGGTTTCCCTCAGTGACCCTCACAAGGGCCTCAATCTTCTAAACGTGTGTGTGTGTGTGTGTGTGTGTGTGTGTGTGTGTTTGGAACTGTAACCACAGAAATAGGATAATATGATATTATGACATCACACTGATGGTTTTATGTAAGGAATAAAACAGCTGGGGGCGTGCTATTATGGGAAAATAATCAACACCAGGGTGGTGTGATGATGCAGAGTCACTATCATGACCCCAATGTTGATTACTTTCCTTTAACAGAACAACACCAAGTGCTTACACCACTCCAACATACTGACAATTACAATAAGAATTTATGAATGAATGACACATCATACTTTTTATCTGTTTATAGTTACGTTTAACAGAGTAGCTGTATATTATAAAGCAGTATGGTGCTGGGTCCTTAGAGGATTACTCCATGTTCATCTCTGATCAATGTCCAACTGCTGAAAGAGTCGTGATTTTGAACTGATTCTTATTAATGAATCAGTCTAACTGATTCACAGAAGAAGAGTGTGTGTGTGTGTGGGGGGGGGGGGGTGTTAATGCACCGTTAGCCTTTATGAATTCTAGTACAGTTCGAAAGATTTATCCTCCTCTGTGCACTGAGACTTAATACGGAATCGAAACAAGCCGATACTGCCCACGAGGTGAACTCATAAATTTCCCCTGAAGGTGTGTGTGTGAGTGTGTGTTTATTCTGCACTCTGTGATTTCAGATGAGGCCTGCAAGAGTGTGTGTGAGTCTCACCTGTTAGTAATAAGTTGAGAGCCTCGGCCTATAACAGGCTTTCTAGAACATTCCCAACATTCTGCAGCACTGGGAGACAACACACACACACACAAAACAATGAGACTAAATACACTCCAAACTCATCATGGCCACATGATGGTTGTACCCTGTTCCAGACCTGACGTGTGTGTGAGAGTCTGGAGAGCAGCTGTGTGTGTGTGTGAGTGTGTGTGTGTGTGTGTGAGTGTGTATGTGCGTGCCTGCTCTGTGTTAACCCGAGTTAGTGTTGTGGGTGTATTAGCAGTATTAGTGCTGACATGCACAGCCCACATTACTGTAACAGCACTCATTACTGACTAATAATCCCAATTACACACACACACACACACACATACACACACACAAACTTCCCTTCATCTCCCAGCTGCAGTGTTTATGCTCCATATCACTCCTTCCATCTTTCTGTTTGTTCTTTGTTTTCTCCTTTGGTCTTCTTTCATATGACTTTACTTTCTCTGTCTCACTCTCTGTCTGTCTGTCTCACTATCCATCTGTTTGTTTCACGCTCTGTCTGTCTCACTCTCTGTCAGTCTCACTATCCATCTGTCTGACTCACTCTCCTTCTCTCACTCTCCGCCTGTCTCACTATCCATCTGTCGGTTTCACTTTCCGTCTGTCTGCCTCACCACCTGTCTGTCTCACTCTCCACCTGTCTGTTTCACTCTCAGTCTGTCTCACTCACCACCTGTCTGTCTGTCTCACTCTCCATCTGTCTCACGCTCTGTCTGTCCCTCAGGGCTGCAGGTGCTGATCCTGGCTTCCATTTCCAAAACAGCGGGAGCTGAACAACTCTCCTACTCATTAACCCAAACACACACTCACACATGTACTTTTACATGCATAAAATCACACACACACACACACACGCATGCACACACGCACACAGAGTGCTTGCCCCCTCACTAATACCCAGACCTGAGACCTCAGTGATTTAAACACACACACAGGTCATAAAGTCAAAAACACTTTCTTGTTGAGTTCTTTCAACTTTATTAAACACACACATACACACACACACACACACTGCATGGAGACAACAGTCAGATGCAGTAGAACAGGAGACGGGACTCATCTACTGATCCTGAGAGAAAGAGATAAATTGTTAAAATAATTTTACTTGGCATCTAACTGGAATGTGTGTATGTGTGTGTGTTACCTTCACTACATGTCCGTGTAGCAGGTACGGTGATCTGAAGTTGTGTTGGCAGTTGGAACAGGCCATGCCCATCCCCATTCCTGCTCCAAACGCTATGGGCCATGACCGTCCTACACACACACACAAACACACACACCGCATCTTATTTACCAGCACACTATAGTCTGTCCACTGATGTAGTTTTGTGTGTGATTTTAAAGTACGTATGAGTGTGTGTGTGTGTGTGTATGAAAGAGAGAGAGAGACAGAATCATAACTCACGTTTGAAGAGCAGGAGAGAAAACAGAGCACCGACACCAAGTCCTGTTACTGAGAGAGATGGAGTGAGGGATTAGATACATCACACACAAATACACACACACATATATATATATATATATATATATTTTATATATATTTATATATATATATATATATATACAAGTATGACTTCCAGGCTGCCTGCTTAGGTATGTCTCTTAGGTACCAAGGTATAGGGGCTCCTTGATGTGACCTTTGGCCTCTGAACTGTTGAATAACACCTGCTAACCAGATGCAGAGAGAAAAGAAGGAGCAAGAAACGGAGAGAGGGAGAAAGTTAGGAGTGAGACCGAAATATTAAATCTGAAAGACAGACAGAGATGGAGAGAGAAATGGAGATATACAGAGCGAGAGAGAGGGAGAGAGGAATGGAGAGAGGGAGAGAGAGAGGTTTAACGTTCCTTTATTAAACAGAAAGAAATGAAAAAAAAAAGACTTGAACTGGAGAGGGTTGTGTACTCTCTCTCTCTCTCTCTCTCTCTCTCTCTCTCAGTTCAATTCATCAGTTCTTTATTGGTCTAAATGTCAGAAGTTACATAACACACACACACACACAAATGTAGTTAGTGTAAACACAGCTAAAGGAACACACACAGTGAACTATTAACACAGTTTATATGAAACCTGATATAAACACTGGAATGAAGACAAACAAGTGTCTTATCTTATCTGTCTCTATCCTTATCCTTATCCTTATCCTTATCCTAATCCATCTCTCTCTCTCTCTCTCTCTCTCAGAAGGACAGAGAGTCTGTCATTTTATTTTTTCTTGTGATGGGGAGAATGAGTTGTTACACAACCGCCTCAAACACACCGCAAAAACACCAAACAACATTCCACCCTTCTCTCACTTTCCCACTAACTCCCCCCCTCTCTCTCACCCTCCCTTTCCCTCTCTCTCGCTCTCTCTCTCTGCATTTTCTCTCCAATCAAAACTTTGGGAGTTCAACAATTCAGTTTAGCTGAACTGACTCACCTCCTTTCTCTTCTCTCTCTCTCTCCCCCTTCTTCCCTCTCCAACTCCCCCCTTCATTTTTCTCTAGTTATCCCTCTATCTCTTTCTCTCCTTTTTACATTGTCTTTGTCTTCCCTTTTCCTCTCCATCTCTACTGTTATCCTCCCTCTTTGTCTTTCTCACATTTTCCCCTGCTTCCTTTTCTTTCACTCTCTCTTATTATTATCTTCTCTCTCTCTCTTGCTCTGTGTGTGTGTGTTTGTAATAACAGGAGCTGTGTATTGACCATGATGCCACTAACATCAACATCACTGCACTCTGACCCCTTTCCTCCCTCATTCCCTCCCTCTGTGTCATGTTGTTCTATGTTTTGTGTGTGTGTGAGAGAGAGAGGCATGTTGTGAGGAGTCACGCACACTGTCTGATGTTTTACGGTGTGTCGTTTCGGAGCACAAAGGGGAATCTGCTTCATTAAAACCACGTGTGTATTTGAGTCTCCCAGCGCTAAGCCTGCAGCGCTAACTCTCAGTAAAGAGGTCAGCTGATGTCTTACATGAATAGATGTCAAAAGAAAAGGATGTGATGATGTCATCAAAAACACCGACCAATCACACGCAAAGCAACTCGCTACATGTGTATTCATTGCCAAAGTGTGTGTTTATCGCCTCCTCTCTTCATCCACATCATTACTGTTACACCTCACACACGGGCTGCGTCCCAAATCTCACTCACGATGCGCTCAGAGTGGGAAGTTTGCTCGTTTTAGATTTGCACTGGAGCTACCATGCTAATGTAGCTAACCAGTAATAGAGGTTAACAGCCACCAGTTTAGCATCACACACTCATTCTTTATGTGTAATCTTCCCAGTGATGTCATTTGGAGTATTTCATAAATTTTCTTATCATCATCATCTGAACCGCATACAGCCACGCCCTTTATCTGAGTCTGTTCAGTGTAAAATCCCAGTTACAGCTTGCCGTCTCTGAGGCTACAATCAGTGTGACTGATGGAAATATTTCCCCCAGCTGTCTAAACGGAGCCGGAGTGCACGGGGAGAGCGGAGCCGAGCTGAACCGAGACGAGATGAGGTGAACAACTCCAGCAACTCGCAGCACCGTTAATCTTCACCCTGATTCTGGAAACAATCTGACAGCCAGGAGTTCCTGCCAAGCAGACGATCTTCTGCAGAACCTTCTGATGAAAAAAATACAATTCACACATTCTGGAAATTCCAGAAACAGACGAGTGTTTAAAAACTCCTCCAGGACTCGCTGAGCACCAACTCAACTGAGAACTTTATTTTTGTCTCATTAGCTTGAAGAAAGAGAATAAAGAGAGGCTGCTGAGGGAACGACTGTTTATAGCTGCTATAACGTAAGAGATAACAGGAACTCACTCGTATCTTGAACATTAATGTAACTTTAAATAGATAAACATCTGTCAAGTTATTTTTATGAGACTTTAAGAGATTGTAATTGTCGGTGAGTTGCTTTGGTGCAAGAGGAATTAAACAATTGGGGACGTGCTGTTGGAGG
This sequence comes from Notoglanidium macrostoma, assembly GCA_030068235.1. Classification (NCBI taxonomy): domain Eukaryota; kingdom Metazoa; phylum Chordata; class Actinopteri; order Siluriformes; family Auchenoglanididae; genus Notoglanidium; species Notoglanidium macrostoma. The sequence continues at coordinate 18,320,012 of JAQQZR010000016.1, forward strand.
AAAATGATAACTCAGAACCCTGAAATTAATATGTAGATGTTCATGACGATCTCGTTAATCTCTGACGTCATCTGGCGACTTCTAGCTACTTTTTGAGCATGCACTTGTGATGTTATTTTGAAGAACATTACTCAGCACGACAGGACTAACACAGCTAAGGGGTCTACACGAGCTGCAAACAAACGATATAATTATAATGAACAAGACATGACGTACTGCAATATTTCTTGAACGCTCATAATCGATCACGTGACTTATTTGAATATAGCTATAACGTAATATAATATATATAACGTCTCAGAATGACCTCTTCTGCTGACACGCCTCACCTACAAGCCACAGAACACGCTTAAAGCGCTAAAAGTCAAGGGTTTAACCCGAGCACATGCACAGATCGAGCTTAGATTGGAATATGACACTTCGATCTTTTTTTACCTAATTTGACAGCGCTGTCCGCGAGACACCGGTCCCACTTCCGGCCGCGCGCCTCCGCCATGTTTCAACTGAACGCTGATCTCGGAAAGTCACGCGAGAACCTGAGACCTTCAGGAGGGACATTGAAACGACGGATTCAGTGATGTGAAGTGGGGAGGGATTTCATCCTGCCACTTTTTTTTGTTTTTGTTTTGGATAAAACATTTATTTAGGTTATTTTACAACTGTTTTATGAACAACATTACAGATTAAAGCTGCCATTCTTCCTCATCTTTTTTTTAATTTTTTTTATTAAGCAACAATTTACACACAATACAATACAAAACTCTCGTAGAGGATAGAAATCAACATTCAAGAAGTATAAACAACTATCGGGGTGGGGGATAAGACAAGACAAGATAAACTTCAATGTATTAAAAGGTGCAAAACAACAAGTAGAATAGAGTAGATCTTTATTGCCATTGTCACAAGTACAACGAAATTTGAAGTGCTCTCCAGTCAGTGCATCATTCGACAGTATGAACATACGTACACACAGACAATCAAACACCCCGTCAATATGACATTCAACCACTTAAGCTTAGAAAACAATTATCTGCTCACACACATACTTCTATCATTGTGATCATTTCACATTTTTTGCAGCGTTTAAAGTTGCTATTGCAGTTAGATAGGAGCACGGAGCACAGACTAAAAAGACACAAGTGATAAAAATCTAAACAGTAATTCAAGAGATATGTTATCATAAAGCCTTTTTACAGATTTGTTAGATTTCAGTTTCTTGAGTCGTAGGAAATATTGTTTAAAATCATTAATGAACCATGTAAAAGATGGTTTATTATTTCTCCACTTGCTGCAGTGTTCGTGGGATTTGCATAAGAGAATGACAATGTTAACCATTTCAGAAACAATTCAGAAACAAAAAGAACACAGGTCCACCTCAAATTTAAATCTTCCTTTTAGAAATTCTGCCACTGGGTATATATTATTAATTATTTTGAAATGAGTTTCCTAAACTTCAGGGGAAACAGGCCACTTAACAAATTTAGAAAGAGCCTCTTCCATGAGCAAATGATCCCCATTAAAAACCTGCAGATGTTTTCCTTAGTGAAACTCATGGAAAAGAATGGATTTAAAATTTGTACTAATAACCTTATTGTTACATTTACTATCATTTGGATTATAATTTCCAATTTTTAAGTTTGGTAATGCTGGTTTGACTTCTGAATATAACATGATGTTATGGATTAACTGCGTTAATGCCACTGGGATAGCATGACAAACCTTCCTATATTCCCTTTGTGTACAACCCAAACTATATTCCTTCAAAAAAGACATATAATCCAACAAATCTGTTACAAACAGGATACCATTCTCCAACCAGTTTCTATTAAACAATAACTTTCTACTAATAGTTATCACTCTATTGTTCCAATAAGGTCGACGTGTGGGGAGAGAAGTTGTGTGTAAATATCATTTTCCAGAAAGAAAGAACCTGTTTGTGGAAACTA
>JAQQZR010000016.1:18326927-18343779 GCA_030068235.1 Notoglanidium macrostoma
CACATTATGTTGTCTTCTACTGTCTACTGTTGCACACGTACATATTTTTGTACTTTTGTGTTGTCTTGTATGTAGCAACTTGGTCCTGGAGAAATGCTGTCTCGTTTCACTGTAAACTGTATTACACGTATATAGTTGAAATGACAATAAAAGCCACTTGACTTGATGCGCGTGCGTGCGTGTGTGGCTACGCTCGTGTTACTGTGTCCTGTGTGAATATGAAGTGAGCTGTGATGAGCACTATATAGCGAGCTAGCTTTGTTCTGGTTGTCTGAACAAGTCACTCACTTTGATTTATTAAGTGTAAGGACATTAATGTAGGTGTCCGTGATCCTGCAGGCTGTGTTTCAGAGGAAGTGACTCTCAGTTACACTGTGTCTACTGAGACACCACTGTATCAGCTGCAGCTTTTAAAGCCTGAACTGTCGTGTGTGTTTTGGTGAGGGGTTGATGGGTGAGGACAGGTGAGTGCTTTTGTGTGCTGATAATCACACACAAATAGTAGACTTAATAGCTGTGTCCTAAACCCCTCACCACACCAGTTCTTATTATTAATAGGAAATTAACAATAATTCTCACTCTCTCTCTGTGTGTGTGTGTGTGTGTGTCTCTCTCTCTCTGTGTCTCTCACTCTCTGCAGAATGATCAGCAGTTGGACTGTGCTCTGGACCTGATGAGGCGTCTCCCTCCCCAGCAGATTGAGAAGAATCTCAGTGATCTTATCGACCTGGTGCGTGTGCATGCGTGTGTGCCTGTCTGTGTGTCCTGCATCATGTCTGATAGCAAATCCTCCGCACATGTAGTCCTGAATTCTCTCTCCACAGTGGACCTACGAGGCTGATGTCATGAACAAGTAGTGGATGCTTATTGCCTTTAGTTTGCCACACACAGACATGTATGCACACATTCTCTGTGCTGAGACACCTGCTGTTCCCCTTTAACTGTTAAATGGATTAAAAACCACACATTCCTTTCTCTCTTTCATCACTTCATGCCCCACATCTGTATTTACATCCATCTTCCTCCATCTCTCCATCATTCGCTCTCTGTTTCACACACCATTGTTAGTGATGATTAGTATAAGTGTCACTCACTCAGCAGGACCAGATGTAGCATATGTGTGTATGAGTGTGTGTCTCTCTCCCTTTCTCTTTCTCCATCTTTCTCTTGGCTGAATGGTAATACCTGGTAACAGATTTTATTCTTCTTCTTCAGTCTCCCTCTCCACCTACAGAATATTGATTGTGTGTGTAGGTGCCCAGCCTGTGTGAGGATTTGCTGTCTTCTGTGGATCAGCCTCTGAAGATCGCCCGGGACAAAGTGGTTGGGAAAGACTACCTGCTCTGTGACTACAACCGTGATGGCGACTCCTACAGGTCCGAATGAGAACTGCACTTTACCCCGCTGTACTCCACGGCCCCGTCCCAAATCGCACCCCTAAACCCCACGGCCCTGTCCCAAATCGATTCCAGACTTTGAAGTTTTTTAATGTTCCTGAACCAAAATCTTTCCAGGTAACATTTGCTGTCCCTGTTTGTTTGGTGATGTTTGTCTGTGTGTGTGTGTGTGTGTGTGTGTGTGTGTGTGTGTGTGTGTGTGTGTGTGTGTTAGATCACCATGGAGTAATAAATATGAGCCCCCTATTGATGATGGTGCCATGCCATCAGCCCGTCTGAGGAAGCTGGAGGTGGAGGCCAACAATGCCTTTGACCAGTACAGAGACCTGTGAGTGTACCTGGCTCTCTTTTTAACCCTCTCACCCTCTTCCAGAGCGGGAAGTTTATACCTTTATACACACTGATGCTGTCCTGCTTGTTATAAACCTTGTTTGATTTGTTCCTAATGAACATTTCAGTAGTCAAACACAGAGACTACTTTAGTTTACACACTGTGTGTGGCTGTGGCGCTGTGTGTGTGTCTGTGTGTTAGGTATTTTGAGGGTGGCGTATCCTCTGTGTACCTGTGGGATCTGGATCACGGTTTTGCTGGAGTCATCCTCATTAAGAAGGCTGGAGATGGCTCCAAAAAAATCAAGGGCTGTTGGGACTCCATCCACGTGGTGGAGGTGCAGGTGAGAGCTCGGCATGGTGGGAAATGAAGTTCTACACTTTTTTTTATTTTTTATTTTTTTATTATTATTATTTATTTTTTTTTTTAAAAAGCTTTTTCAGGTATGTTCTCACACACACACTCACTCTGTCTCTCAGGAGAAGTCGAGTGGTCGCACTGCTCATTATAAACTCACCTCCACGGTGATGCTGTGGCTGCAGACGACCAAAACCGGCTCTGGAACCATGAACCTGGGAGGGAGCCTTACCCGACAGGTAACCATAGCAACCAGGTAACCTTAGTGAGAGATGGGCAACCATAATGACCAAGGTGATTAAAAAGATAGAGAGGGGGGTAACCATGGAGACCAGGTACCCTGGCTTTGTTTAATCTGGTAGTGATTTATACAGAAAAGATACCCAGCTTTTTATGCACGACTGCTGCGCGTGTGTGTGCGTGTGCGCGTGCGCGTGTGCGTGCGTGCGTGCGTGCGTGCGTGCGTGCGTGCGTGGAGTAGATGTGTGACCCTTGTTTGACACTCTGCACAATGTGAAGCCATGTCTGTGCTCTGTGATGTGTGAAGCAGTTATATCCGGGCTGAAATCTTTCTCAGCTGAATTGCAACGTGCTCCCACCGTGTGTGAACAAGATCACATGACAGGATGGTTATCGCACACCGCCGTCTTGGAGGAAGAGACGCTGCAGCACTTCCTGCTTCACTCTCAGCAGCTTCTGCTAGTAATGAACGCTGATTGTTAGAGTAGAGCTGCTTTATTATAAATGCTTTGTGCCTGAAAGACAGACGGAGAGAGATGGAGAGACAGACAGACAGAGACTGATGGTGTGATGTGTCCTGTAATACACCAAAAGAAACGGATAAAGAGGAGCCTGCAATCATTTCAACTGAAGAATTTTCTGTCCAGGCTTTTATGCCACTCTGATAATGCTCTCGCTCTCTCTCTGTCTCCCTTCCCCCCCTCCCCCTTATCTCTCTCTTCCTTCCCATCTCCTCCCCTCTCTCTCTCTCTGTCTCCCCCTCTCCCCTTATCTTTCTTTTCCTTCCCATCTCCCCCGTCCCTCTCTCCCTCTGTCTCTCCCTCTCTCTCCCTCTCCCTCTCCTTCACTCTCTCTGTCTCTCTCTCTCTCTCTCTCTCCCCCCCTCGCTTCCTTCCTGATCTCGTGTTCCTCAGATGGAGAAAGACGAGACGGTCAGCGAGTCCTCACCACACATCGCCAACATAGGGCGCCTGGTGGAGGTAAAACATACACATGTTCAGATTAATGCCATTTATTTTCTGGTATGTTATTACATTGTGATCTGTGTAAGCACTGATTGGGTTGTGTGTGCGTGCGTGCACGTGGGTGTTTATAGGACATGGAGAATAAGATCCGCTCCACCCTGAATGAGATCTACTTTGGCAAGACCAAGGACATTGTCAACGGCCTGAGGTACAGGAGAGAAGTGTTTGTGTGGGAGTGTGAGTGAGGGATGGAGTGGGAGTGGGTGAGGATGTGAATGGGTATGGGAGTGGGAGTGAGGGATAGTGAGTGGGTGAGTGAGGGTGTGGGAGTGAGGGAGGGATGGTGTGGGAGTGGGTGAGTGTGTTGGTGTGGGAGTGTGAGGGATAGGGTATGGGAGAGTGGGAGTGTGTTGGTGTGGGAGTGTGAGGGATAGGGTGTGGGAGTGTGCGTGTGTGGTTGAGTTTGTGTATTATTCATGCTGTTTCCGTATAATCCCTTTACACACAGTCCTCTGATTTTCTCTTTTCTTTTATCCGTTATCTCTTTTCTTTCCTTGTTATTGGCGTTTGTGTTTATTGTATTTTTTGGTCTTTGCATTTTTTTTTTTTCTTTTCTTTTGATGTAACTGTCACCTCCCCTTTATCTCTGACTCTCCTTCCCCCTCTCTCTCTCTCTCTCTCTCTCTCTCTCTCTCCCTCTCCCTCTTTCTCCCTCTCCTTCCCTCACGTGCTCTCTCTCTCTCTCTCTCTCTCTCTCTCCTTCCCTCGCTCCCTCTCTCTCTCTTTCCCCCTCTCTCTCGTGCTCTCTCTCCTTCCTTCGCTCTCCCTTTCCCTCCCTCTCTCTCTCTCTCCCTCTTTCTCCCTCTCTCTCTCGCACTCTCTCCTTCCCTCTCTCTCCTTCCCTCGCTCTTCCTCTCTCTTTTCCTTGCTCCCTCTCTCTCCCGCTCTCCCTCTTCCTCCCTCTCTCTCTCTTGACCGTCTGGTGTTTTCAGATCTATCGAGTCTCTCCCTGATAATCAGAAGTACAGGCAACTGCAGCGAGAGCTCTCTCAGGTTCTCACTCAGCGCCAGATCTTCATAGAATAGGGCTGGAGGTATAGGGGGTGTGTGTGTGTGGGCATGTCACTCACACAAACTTGGAACTGTGAACTGTTTGGTCTGTTTACACACTAACGCTGGTGTTTATTGTGATTTTCTCTTAACAACTAACCTGTTCATTTGGGGTGCGATCACCAGTATGTTGTAAAAGTGGGCGGAGTCTCTGATGGGTGTGGTGTGATGGTGTCATGATATAACCGTGATGAAGCTTCAGGCTCTGATTTCTCCTTTCCTCAATGTCTGTACAGAGCAGACAGGGAACGCTCCGGTTCCTTCTCCACTGCTCCCAGATGCGACTGCGGCCAAGTAGTGCAGTTCTTTGTGCTTTTAGTGCACTTTTTGACACTTTAAGTCCGTAGTCTGAGATTTGAGGTGAAGCTCAATAGTTATTTACTTGTATTTTTTTGGTTATTTGTCTCATCAGTGGTGTACACTGTTTCTAGCTCTGCCCATACGTCTGTGTTGGGTTCTCTTGCAGAACCAAATTCAGCAGGAACCCAACAAGACATTTAAATAGCCGACTTATTATCTGGGTTCTTTCCTTTTACTATTTGTCTAAATGCTGACATTTACATTCCCGAAAAATGTAATCAAATTACCAAGGCTGGCTATGCAAAACAGCTGTGCGAGTTTGTGCGTGTGTGAGGTCATGTGCACTTCCTGGTTTCTCCTGGATTTTGGCTCACTGGTCCCCCTGTGTGGTGACTGTGTGTGTGGTGCGCATGCAGAGAGAGGTAGAACAGAGCAGAGTATTTTTTTATTTTATGCAATTTGTATTATTCTGTGATATGTTGATAGATGTTTAATATTTGCATGTTCCTGATGCAGGAGGTGTGTGTGCATGCGGTAACTCTCCTCATGTCCTTGTTATGTCTTTGTGCAGGAGTGTGCAGACACTGGCGGCAGTTCGAGCAAAGCAGGAGGCTCTGAGGACCGATCTGATCGACGCACTCAACAAACGCAAGCAGCAAAGCTAGAAACACTCCCCTCCCCCCCTTTCCCACACACCACACTTCTCACCACCTCCTCTCTGCCCTCATGTTTATTTCATCTCTCCAGTTCCATGGTCGTCTCTCTGTGGAACGACAAAAAGGTTTTATTTTTTCTTCTGGTTTTGTTTTGAGTTTTCCCTGCAGGATTTGCAGCACTTCTCTTTCTCTTCTATGTCTATCGCTCAGCTCCTTATGACGGTTAGGTTAATGAGAGTGACGTGTCTGTCCCCAGAATAACATCATCTGTCTCACACCAAGGCCACGGGCATCTGTGTTTCATTTTCATTTGAATCTACAGCCATTCCCCACATAAACCACGCCCACTGTAAACCATGCCCACATGTATGTGTAAACTGCGGGAGAGTACAATTATTATTAATCATTATTATTATTATTATTATTATTATTATTGTTAATTCTCTTTGGGTGGTTTGAGTGAGAGTGTATATGCCTGTCTTTAGACATTGTATAGCCATCTGACTCCTCCCTCCTCCCCCCTCTCTCTCACTCAGAGCTTTGCAATCTGTCGTTTTTGTTGGTTTGTTTTTGTATGGGGGTGGACATTGTGTCTTGTTTTTGTAAAGCTTACAATTCATGTATTATTAGAGCCTCCAGCAACAATAAAAATTGTAAAATGCTATAACCGATAATCGTACGTGTCTGCTTGTGATGAATGAAATATAACGTGTGTGAGTGCAGTTTAGTGCAACACTGAAGGGAGCAGAGGCGCCTCTGCTGAGCAATGACCTTGGTGCACTGTGGATGATTTACTTTGGGTGTCCAATTCTTTGAAGACGTCTGAGCAACATATCTGTGAGCTTCACACCTGTCTGTTAGTGCCACACACACACACGTGTTAGTAACATCTCAGGAGTTTGAGAGAGCGCACAGACAGCTGAGTGATGTTCATACAGCCTTCAACTCTAATATGGAGTCACAGGAGTTACGTTTTCAGGGTGCAAAGCGTATCTTGGCTTCCGGTTGAACACGGAAGGAAAAATCCTCGCTCGTTACCTTGAGTCTCATTATTTCACTCAGTGGTATTTAAAAAAAAAAAAAGATATACAATTATATATTTTGAAGACGTTTACATGGACTTTTTTGCCATTAAGTTGTATACATTGGCCCAGCAGCCGAGTTTTGTCGCGCTGCAGTCACAGTACCCGGATGTAACAGTTTTACTTGAGGTTTTTCCCTCGCTTGACTTCATTTACAGGGCTGTATTCCAGAACAGTGGTGCCTCTCACATTCTTTCACTTCTAACGAAGAAAGCTGTTTAAAATATTGCCGAATGTTACCACAGGGATGCTCCAGCTTTATTTAAAAAAACGTAATTAACCAGAATAACGGATGAATAATTCCTGTTCATTGAGGATTTACTTCCGGTAAAATCCAGTTTTTGTGTAATTACTCATTTTGGCCAGCAGAGGGCAGAAACGTACCAGCGCCGCAATAATAGTTTTGCTTATGAATTCTTTTTTATGTCTGTTATATGACCTGTAACAGAGCTTCTCAAAGTTTCTGTACTGAGGAACCTCTTTAACTCTGAAAATGATTAACATACCCAGTTTTACAATTATTCTGGTTTTTATTTTAATGTGTACAATAATAATCTCAATATTCATTGCAGCTACAAGGCTTTTTATTCTTGAAACTTCCTCGGACATAACACATTTTAGGCTACTTGCTTTTGAGTTATTGGGGTTTGGATTAAATCCAGAACAAATCTAGTGAACAGTCCAACAGTTTAAGAACTAATTACCCCATATTAACCCAGTAATAAATATTTGATAAGAGTGTGTTGTGATTTCCTTCACTGTTTAAAAAATCCCCACAGACCTTCCTTGGGATCTGCTGATCTACACAAATTATTCTCTTTTCATGCCCAGTGAAAGAGCTTGTCTTCGTCCATAATGTCCACTGATGTAGCACTTTTTTCGGTGTTATTTTACTGGCTGTTATTTATGTTCTATATTCCACCAGAGCATAATCAATTATATAGTCAGATTTGGCCTTTGATTTGTTGATGTATTATTTTGGTTTTAGTAAAAATAACAGTTATGAAATAAAACAAGTTTATATTAACCTAATATTTCTTTTATCCACACCAATATTCACAAATTCAAATGAAAAGGTTCTAGGTGATAAAGTACACACACACACACACAGAGCTGTAAAATTATTTGCTTTATGCACTTTAATCAGCATTGCAATAAACATACATATCCCATGACAGGTTCTTTTACTGGTGGTGTGTTTATTTTGTGTTTTGCTCTTGGATGTAAACTCTTGTTACAGATTTGCTGCGATGGCTCAGGCCTACAATTGCCTTGATAACTTAAGTACTGCACTTGCTGTGGACAGTTTTGCACTCAAGTCTCCATCACTGAACAGCTGGTAACTTCAACTAAAGAGACTTCATGTTAAACCATAGAGAATTTCCTGGCTCCTGTTTTGACCATAGAGCACACAGTTATAGAAGTGAATGATTTATAATCGCACTGTCCACACTCCAGCCATGATCTCTTCAAAGTTCTCCCCTCAACAGACAGTTCTGGTCCATCACAACCAGCACATTAATACACGAGTACAGTTTCTTTACCTGAGCAGTTACACTACCCAACACCTGACCGACATCCATCCCACTTCTGGATTACTGCACCTCTGCACTTTAATGTTATTCTGTTTATAAGAAGTACATGCACCTTACCTGGAATTTAAAATCCTTTTTTTGCCTTATTTTCTTCAGCTTGATTAGCTTATTCTTTGTTTATCAGGAGTGTCTAAATCACCACAGATTCTTTGTATGCTTACTTGACTAATAAACTGATTCTGAGTCTGGTGCCTCTTGAAGTTGCTTTCTCATGTCATCTCAGGGAGTTTTTCCTCAAAACCTTCACATCTAGCTGTTTTCATTAGGGATAAATTAAAATATTTAAAATGAATATCTGGAATTTATGTCATTAGAATTTATATATCTCTGTAAATACATACAATGTCCATTGTGAAGAGCTCTATACAAATAAAATTGAATTGAACTGAATTGAAAAAATGCCATAACTATTTGTTGGTTTAATTTCTCTTATCTTTTATAGCTTTGACTCCTTTGTTCTCTCATTGTTTTTGTCTTCACATAATAAATAACATTTAACACTTAAGTTAAGGTCTTGTATGTGTGTGTAAGAGAGAGAGAGAGAGAGAGAGAGAGAGAGCTGAAGTGTCAATAAGTGACAGATTTGTGTTTTGCATTTCTCATTGCTTCATATTCGTTGCTTGGTGCAGAACAACTGAACTCCAGATGACGTCACTGCGTTCATTTTCGTGTGTCTCTGTAATTCCTGAAACACTACAGTGATCATCTACATCCACAAGAGCTATATTTAATTCACTCAGATTAAAATGGTACTAAACTGAACTTTTCCTTGTCACTAAGACTACCATCAGGTGGACTTGTTATACCTTTACTGTGGTTCTTTCACCTGGAAATGAATTTAGTGTTGTTGAAAGTACATCTCTGGAACTTAAAGACCACGTGTGTCCCTCCAATGCTTTACCCTGTCATCATGTTTCTCAAGGAAGTTCAGCCAGAGGGTTCAAGTTATCTAATCTCTTATTGGGTTCTACTATCTATTAGATCATTGTACCTGCTGATTAAATACCTCAAATACTTCCGTCTATAAATAACATCACAGCTGACCTGCCTCCTGCCCCGGGGCAGATCATTACTGAACACATCTCGATAATGAAGCTGATATCAGAACAGTTGGATTGGGTTCACTAAATAAATCTGAGGCGGAGTGTGTAGTTTTATTGTCCAGTTAAAAGGTGTGTTGAAACCTCTTCACAAGTAACAGATACACACTACAGGTAGCCTACACAACCAGAAAAGCCTTTAAAAAAGTGTACACACTCAAACCCCTCCACTCTACTCGCGCGCTCAGTCCCCCGCGGTGCATTGAAACCGGTTTATGTAAATGAGTGGTGGTGCTGGAGCCATTTTAATGCGTGACTCTGAGCAGAGCTTGATTCACTCTGCACGAGAGAGTGTGTGTGAGTGAGAGAGAGTGTGTGTGTGTGTGAGTGAGAGAGAGCGGGAGGCTTACTGGAATAAAACCGCGGTTTGTTTCTCTTACTTGCACCGGATTACCGGGCGGAGGAGAGGAGAGGAGAGGAGGAGAGGAGAGGAGGAGAGGCATGGACGCGTCTCAACAAAGACGGAAAAGAAGTTTGAAGTGAATTTGAAGTTGAACAGAAACTACAGCAGGAAATTTACGACATGAGGTGGGATGTGATGTTTTGTGTCCTCGCGTGCTTAAAACTCCCGTCGCGCTTCGTGCACGGTTTCGTGGTGAACCTTCGCGCGGACGCGAAACCAGGCAGCACCATCGCACGCGCTGGGCACCGAGGTTCCGCGTGCGCTCTGGATCAGGTCATCGCTCCGAGGTTCACGCGGAGTTTTCTCAAAACTGACCCCTCCGAGGGCACGGTGTCTGTCTCGGGGTCTCTGCCCGGCTGCCGCGCATTACCGGCAAACCCGTTTCCGGTGTACACGGTGACCGACTGCGCGAGCGACGCCCCAGCACTGAGGCACCTTTTAATCAGACAGTACCACGTGCGCGTCCGCGGGAAGGATTGCCTGAGCAAACCTGAACGCAGGGAAAGATGGGACATGGAGGTCATAACTTTGCTCAACCTGCACGACCGGCAAACCAAATGTCACGAGCCCGGACGTGCACTCTTTCACCTACAGGAAGTGTTACCTTTCCACACAGGTCCAGTTTGCAACGTGAGCGGGACCGAGTTTTATGTTTCTGGGGGTGAACTTTTTGTATCCGAGCCGCTCTGCTTGAAGCACAACTCACTCGTGGCGTTTGATATGTTTTGCCAGGGCCAAGTACCCGACAGGACAATTTCCACACATTGGCACATAGGTCAAGGTTCCTTCGGGCAAACTTACATGGAACGGTTGCTATCGAAAGTAGCGGCCCAGAGCGATTCCGGTTTGCTTAGCAGGAAAAAGAGGAATGCAAAGACGAATACCAACCCACAGTTTCAGCCTCCTATGTACCAAGTGTCAGTACCGGAAAACAAACCTGCGGGAACGTCCGTGATCATCCTGAGAGCGACGGATCCGGATGAAGGAGATGCTGGACGGCTGGAATATTCCATCGAAGCCCTTTTTGATAGCCGTTCCAACAACCTCTTCACCGTGGACCCTGTGAACGGATTGGTGTCCACCGTGGAGGAATTGGACCGAGAGACGAAGGACACCCACGTCTTCAGAGTGACAGCCGTGGATCACGGTTCACCACGACGCACGGCCATGGCGACTCTGACCGTAACCGTGAGCGACACAAATGACCACGACCCTGTGTTCGAGCAGCAGGACTACAAAGAGAGCATGCGAGAAAACCTGGAGATTGGCTATGAGGTGCTCACAGTGCGAGCCACAGACGGAGACGCCCCCATGAATGGCAACATTCTATACAAAATCCTGAATAGCAATGGATCCAATGACGTTTTCGAGATTGACTCGCGTTCCGGAGTCATTCGAACACGTGGACCTGTGGACCGTGAAACGGTCGAATTTTACGTGCTTCTTGTCGAAGCTAATGATCAAGGTCGTGACCCTGGACCTCGTAGTGCGACGGCGTCTGTGCACATAGTGGTGGAGGACGACAACGATAATGCACCACAGTTCAGTGAGAAACGGTATGTTGTTCAAGTACCTGAAGATCTAACCCCCAATACAGAAATCTTGCAAGTGAACGCCACTGATCAGGACCGTGGCAACAACGCTGTGGTTCACTTTAGCATCATGAGCGGTAACACTAGAGGACAATTTTATATTGATGCACAGACTGGGAAGTTGGACCTTGTTAACCAGCTTGACTATGAGACAAATAAAGAATACACCCTGCGAATCAGGGCTCAGGATGGTGGACGTCCACCTTTGTCCAACATCTCTGGCCTAGTGACGGTGCAGGTCTTGGATGTGAATGACAATGCTCCAATTTTTGTCAGCACACCTTTTCAGGCCACAGTTCTTGAAAATGTTCCACAGGGATACTCGGTCATACACATCCAGGCTGTGGACGCCGACTCTGGAGACAATTCCAGGCTGGAATACTGGCTAACAGAGACGACACCGAACTTCCCATTTACGATAAATAACAGCACGGGGTGGATTGTTGTAGCAGCAGAGCTAGACCGAGAGAGCGTGGACTTCTACAACTTTGGAGTGGAGGCTCGGGATCACGGCACACCCGTAATGTCCTCCTCCGCTAGCATTAGCATGACGGTTTTGGACGTTAATGACAACAACCCGGAGTTCACACAGAAAGCCTACTACATGCGTCTAAATGAAGACGCTGCCGTCGGAACGAGTGTGGTGACTGTTTCCGCAGTGGATCGGGACGTCAACAGCGTGGTGACCTATCAGATCTCTAGTGGGAACACACGAAATCGATTCTCCATCACCAGCCAGAGTGGAGGAGGACTCATCACCCTTGCACTTCCTCTTGATTATAAATTGGAGAGGCAGTACGTTCTGAGTGTAACTGCTTCTGATGGCACACGATTTGACATGGCTAAGGTGCACATCAATGTCACAGACGCTAACACGCACCGTCCTGTTTTCCAGAGTTCACATTACACCGTCAACATCAACGAGGACCGTAGTGTGGGTACCACCGTCGTGATGATCAGTGCCACAGATGAGGACACGGGTGAGAATGCACGCATCAGCTACTACATGGATGACAGCATCCCACAGTTTAGCATTGACCCAGATTCAGGTGCTGTTACAACACAGATGGAGCTGGACTATGAAGATCAGGTGTCGTACACGCTGGCCATCACGGCTCGAGACAACGGAATACCTCAGAAATCCGACACAACCTACCTGGAGATCCTGGTGAATGACGTGAATGATAACGCGCCCAGATTCCTGAGAGACCATTACCTGGGCTCTGTAATGGAGGACGTACCTGTGTATACAAGTGTCGTCCAGGTGTCGGCTACTGATCAGGACTCGGGCTTAAATGGCCGGGTTTTTTACACCTTCCAGGGGGGTGATGATGGCGACGCTGACTTCATCATCGAATCTACGTCAGGAATCGTCCGCACGCTGAGGCGACTGGACCGTGAGAACACTGCCATGTATAACCTGCAGGCTTTTGCTGTGGATAAAGGACTTCCTGCCCTGAAAACCTCAGTGGACATTCAAGTGATGATCTTGGATGTAAATGACAACCCGCCCGTGTTCGAGAAGGATGAATTTGACATCTTTGTTGAGGAAAACAGCCCCATCGGTCTTGTAGTGGCCCACATTTCAGCCACGGACCCTGACGAGGGAAGCAATGCCCAAATCATGTACCAGATTGTCGAGGGGAACATCCCGGAAGTGTTCCAACTTGACATATTCACCGGTGAGCTCATGGCTCTGATGGATTTGGACTACGAGGCTCGATCTGAGTATGTCATCGTGGTCCAGGCCACTTCTGCTCCTCTGGTCAGCCGAGCTACCGTGCACATCCGAATCCTCGACAGGAACGACAACGTGCCCATCCTGAAGAACTTCCAAATTATGTTCAACCACTATGTGACAGAAAAGTCGAGCAGCTTCCCGATGGGGGTGATTGGAAAAATACCAGCCCACGATCCGGATATATCGGATCAGCTGAGCTACAGGTTTGAGGCAGGAAATGAGCTGCACTTGCTGATTCTGAACCAGACCACCGGGGAGATACGACTCAGCCGAGATCTGGACAACAACCGACCGCTGGAGGCCTCGATGAGGATCGCCGTCTCGGGTAAGAGCTGCTTGAACACAAACACAAGATTCTTACCTGAATGTATAAAATAATTGTTTCCTTTTAGATGTTGGCTTATTTGGAACCGATTTACATCAAACTGCTTAAACCTGTCGTTCAGTATTGGCGGATAATTGATGGTGCTGGAAGCATGTTCTGAGGAGGTTCCTCTGTGGTTCTCTAGTGTCTCATGATGTGGAACGATATAGCCGTTCAGATAAATGGAGAGATTTTTTTTTTGTTTCTGACTTTTATCCTGATGGAACTTCGTTCTTGGTTATACAGTTCTAATTCTAATACCAGTCCATTTAGTTAACAAGTATAATAGATGTTCTGTGATGTTGAGTGTATGCTGAGTTGTCACTTTCTAACAGGAACTTCATAGGTGTAGAAGCACTGACTGTAAGCCATCTGTTGTGTTGGATAAACACCATCATGTGTCGAGTGTGATTATAGTCCCTATAAAATCACCTTCAATGAGGAGTAATGAGT
This sequence comes from Notoglanidium macrostoma, assembly GCA_030068235.1. Taxonomy (NCBI): domain Eukaryota; kingdom Metazoa; phylum Chordata; class Actinopteri; order Siluriformes; family Auchenoglanididae; genus Notoglanidium; species Notoglanidium macrostoma. Next base: position 18,340,614 of record JAQQZR010000016.1, read on the forward strand.
TAAAGGTCTGTGAGAGCTGTGCGAGCCTTGAGGCGTGTCACGCTTTACCACATCTGATTGATTTACCCTCAGCTAACCAAGAAGCACATTTCATGCCAAACTTGAAATCTTAGATAAATATCACATTACATAATCTAAAGAGCTGCTTCAGATCGGGCTCTACCCTGGACTGTGGGAGGATTTCTGAGTGGGAATTTCCCCTTGAGTGGTGTGATTTCAGACCAAACCAGGGATTTGTGTGTGTGTGTGTGTGTGTGTGTGTGTGTGTGTGTGTGTGTGTGTGTGTGTGTGTGTGTGTGTGCGCCAGTTTGGTGATGCACACACATTAGCCTAGCTCACAAGCATCATGCAGTTGTCTGACAGTTGTATGGCTGATGATTGCTAGTGTTCTGTGAGGAATTCATGAAGAGGCGTCTCGCAGTCAGAGGGCTGAGATGGGTTCCGTCTTTGCTTCCATGGCTGTAAACTTCTTGGAACCTTCTGTACTAGCTTCTACAAAGCTTTAAAGGTTCTCCAGAGAGAAAAATCAATAAATATTTAGTATGGGGAATGTTTCTGTATTTAATTTTGCTAGGTGGTGGTGTTGGGAGGTTTTCTGTTTTTGTGACAAAAAGTCTTTCACTTTGGATGTGATCCCTTAATTCCGTTTACTGGATGACAGCTCTAAATGTTTTAACAATATAGTGGACAGAACTGCATCTCTAACCGAGCAACGGATTCTTTCTATTGTCGCCTGCTAGACAGAGAAATACCCCACCTGAACATCTCTGAATCGTTTCTGTTTTAAATGCAAGCTGAAGACTTTCCTGTTCTATTAAAAACTGAATCCAGTGGTCTTTCTTCACCTTGTCACAGGGTTTCACCCTCAGAAAAAAGCTCTGTTTTGTTTATTTTATTACAGAAGCTATATAGTGTTGTGAATTTTGTATATAATCAAGTACTAGGCAAGTGAAATGAGGCGGTCCTTAATTCCCAAGGTTTAATCAAGCCTGTTGTGTTTGAGCCTCTGTGGCCGACCCTGCCCCGACATCCTCACTCTCTACTCATTAGTTTTGGGTAATATATTAAATTCTGCATTCTATTACCATGTCATATGCAGACTCTCAGTTCCACAATCATAAAGGAGCAGTTTCAATAAAAATGAAATGTTCACAAGCTCCCTCATTGCTTCTGAGCTGAATGTGTTCCAGCGCTCCTGGCAGGAGAGCCGTTATCGGGGGCTAAGTTCTGTTGGAGTTTGGTGTGGTTTCTGGACCTGCTGGATGGAAGTGTACGGCTTTGTCAGGATCGTTTAACACAAAAGCTTGTTAGAGCTGCACATGATGGCAAAACCTGTTATTATCACTCCGAGTCCCTCCGGGGCCCTAGAGGAGGAAGGGAGGGAGGGAGAGGACGAGCAAGGAGGGAAGGTCCCTGCTGACCAGATGAGCTCTGTGTGTGTGTGTGTGTGTGTGTGTGTGTGTGTGTGTGTGTGTGTGTGTGTGTGTGTGTGTGGGTCGATTCGGACTGAGGGCTCAGTCAGGGGCAACAGCTGGGTCCCTGTCCAGACCAGTCAGAATGCAGGAGCTCTGTGCGCCTCACACCTGCTGGTAGAGAAAGGGCAAGAGGGCGATGGGAAGCAAGCGAACATGAGATGTCATACTTCCTTAATGAGGTTTGAGTGTGACGTTATATAATCTCATATATTATAATCAATAATGCCTGATAAGGAGAGTGAGAAAAAGGGAGAGAAAGAGAGAGAGAGACAGTTGTTTCGTAAATAACGATGCATCAGGTGATGAGTCGTGTTGCTTTATTAATGATGATTATTCCACTATTTCTGCCCTCTGTCTCAGTCTGATCAATAAATTAACATGATTTAGTAGATTATGTAAACACAGCTGAGAGATAACCGTGCTGTTCAGATGAATTTAAAGTTACACTCATGAGATCAGACAAGATAGAGAGAGTTTTCTCATCTGATGGAGAACACTGATGTCTCTAATCAGAAGGAGGCAGAAGCAGCAATTTTTCCATATTTGATGTTATACTGATATCAGTGCTGTTCGTGTGGGCCAGTATTCAGTCCCCAAGCTTCTGTTGGTAAGGAGTCTGTGTGTGTGTGTGTGTGTGTGTGTGTGTGTGTGTGTGTGTGTGTGGTCTTTAAGGCACTTTAAATGATCTATGTATTAGGGAAAAAAACACCTCAAACCTGATTTTGATTCTAGAACACACCTGTGTGAGGCTATGTCCACACTTATGCGTTTTAGTTTTAAAATGCACTACTGTCTTTGCTAGCAGCTGTTGTGCGGTTAAATTCTGCATTTTATATCGCTGCAGCTGCCTACACGTGCAGTAGGAGCTGTTATTCCAGAGATCTGCAACTAAGCAACCAACTGCAGAGGACTGCTTCCTGTTTATACCGCCACACGCATGCCCAGTGTACGGGAATGGTCATGTGATGTGCGTTTTCAGGTGTGTGAGTATGAATGGAGCTCACTGCTCACGGCAAAAATTAGATGTGGTTGAGGTTATGGCGTAGGGGCGTTTGTGTCTTTTCTTCAACAACTGCATTCGAGAAGAAAATGTTGTCACAGAGAGAGAGAGAGAGTAGAGATGAGAGAGAGAGGGGGAGAGAGGAGAGAGAGAGGGAGGAAAAAAAGAAAGAAAGAAAGAAAAGAGTATAGTAAATTAAAAAGAGAAAGTGAAAATGTCTCAAAGCAATGAAAAAGGTGCAGAAGAGAAGATGGAAAGTACTGAGAAACGAATGAAATTGGGAGAGTAAATGAGAGAGAGGTGGATTGAATGAGGTGTAAATGTGCATTCTGAACATAGTTGGCTGTTCTCCCTCTCTCTCTCCCTCTCTCTCTATCTCTCTCTCTCTCTCTCTCTCTATCTCTCTCTATTATTTATTCTCGGGGGTCATTAGTCAAAGGCTCTGTTGGAATGTGAGAACTCAGTTTTTCTTTTTTCTCGGCTGATCCCGGCCTCCCTCTCTCCCATATCACCTCTCTCTCTTTCTCTCCTGTGTCATTTCATCCAGCTATAACTCTTCTTGTCCTTTCTTTAAGTTTCTCCCCCGACCTCTCTGTGCTCTTTTACCCCCATCCCTCTCTCTCTCCCTCTCTCTCTCTCGCTCTCTCTCACTGTGAAGGAAGAATGGTGAAGAGAAATGCTTTGTTAAGTG
>JAQQZR010000016.1:18397127-18412000 GCA_030068235.1 Notoglanidium macrostoma
AGGGAGGGAGGGAGGGGGAGAGGGGGAGAGAAAGGGGGGGGGGTCAGGGAACGACTGTTTATGGTGGTTATACAGGAACAGGAACCAACTGGTCTCTTAGACGTTCCCTGTCAATGAATCTGACTGTAACGTGTTGAATGTGTGACGTATTACTCATTAATAAATGTTAATGTTAATCGCTGTGAAATAAGCAGAATAAAACTCACCACATCAAAGATCACAATGTTTAATCTATGAACAAGCGCGCGCACTGGAGTATGTTACTCCTAACTTAAACACTGTGTATGAACAGAACACTCCTGTTTGTCACGTCACACACCGGTGTCCGGCGTAACGGCGTGTGGTTGGGGACGCAGCCGAGTAAGTGCTGAACCGAGTTCTGATGTACCACTGAGTGCAAAAGTTTGTACTCTCCACTGATTTAGAAAGGAAATGCAGGAATGTTCCTTCAGAACACAAAATCATTATAAACATTAAGGGTGAATTGTGAGCAAATCCAGCAGACGATGAGACGATGAACCTGTGGTGAACTGAACAGGAAGTGACATGTGTAACAGAATGTAGGAGGGGTTACGAATTATAATCACACACACACACATTTCCATTACTGCCTCTCTCTGCATCTCACGTATTTACAGAGTGTGTGATGTCATTGCACCACACTTTCCCATGTTTCCCCGCTCACATACCTGCAGCAGTGCGTGATGCAGCGTGACCTCGAGCTCGGCCAATCGGTGCGCCGGATCCTCACACTCGTCCTGGATCTCCAGGTCCTGCAGGGGAACGGTGTCCCAGCGGCTACAGTTCGCCACTAACTGGTGCACGAGCTCGTACTGCCCCGGGAGAGCCAGGCTGAGGCGCGTCTGACGCCCGTGAGTGAAACACAACTTCCTCCTTTTACAGGCACCACCTCCCGGCCCACAGGTCCCGCCCAGTTCTGAGGCGAGGGGGAGGAGCTTCTCTCCCAGGAGGCAGTTGAGGAGCTGGTAGCGGGCGGGGCAGTCTTGTCCAAGAACCAGGATGTAGGGGGAGCTACTTGCCACGCTGTGGAGGAACTCCTCATCAGGACGAGGGATGGAGACGCAGCCGAGCTGACCTGAGGGGCGGGGCAGATATTTATTACATCACAGATCACAATTTAAATACTCCACACCCTGTCTGTACTGTTCCTGACTGGGATTATAGAAGGATTGTTACACCACAGAAAACCTGTAGGTGGCGCTGCTGTGCAAACAAGTGTAATCCTCACGACTGGCGTTTCATCCACTGTGTTCATGTGATGTGTGTTTAATTGTGATAAATGATCCTCTGTGTGTGTGCGTGTGCACGCACGAGAGAGATCAAAGGACAGACCGGAAATCTGGACATATATTCGACACTTCAAAGCGCTGTGACAGACAGGACCTGTAGTGTGTACCGACATTCTCAGTAATGAAGTACCTCAGAACCGAGTCCAGTTAAAGAAATGATTATTTAACTCCAGACACATCGCTGAGACGAGGGAGCCAAGTGAGACATCTCAGTGGACAAACAGATCATCATGTCTGTCCCAGTACAGCCTGCTCTCTGTGTGTGTCCCCTCAGGCCCTCATCTTATGACCCAAACACACACACACACACACACACACACACACATACACATACACACACATACACACACTATTCATGGTGGTTATTAACATGGTTCTAATCTTTGCTGAGTCACTGCAAGGTTGTACAACAATGCAGCACTGAGCCGCTTTACATACACACACACCCATTGAAAGTTGTGTGCGTTAAACCTGATCTACTGCAGTCCGAGTGAAGGTGAGGAGCTGAACTGGAAATCATAGCGCTTAGTTTGAGATGAATGCCAGAAAAGAGAACATCGTGACTTTATTGTAGCCTCGGAACATTTCACCTAATTAAATACTTTAACATCGTGGACATTAAACATTAACACATTATTTACAGAACTGCAAAGACTTTAATAATCAAATCAAAATGCCTGAGTAACTCAAACGTGCCTCTATGCTCAGACACGCTCAAACACACACCTCTATGCTCAGACACACTAACACACACCTCTATGCTCAGACACACTAACACACACCTGTATGATCAGACACACTAACACACACCTCTATGCTCAGACACACTAACATACACCTCTATGCTCAGACACACTAACATACACCTCTATGCTCAGACACACTAACACACACCTCTATGCTCAAACACACACCTCTACGCTCAAACACACACCTCTACGCTCAAACACACACCTCTACGCTCAAACACACACCTCTACGCTCAAACACACGCCTGTACTCTTGTACATACCCCTACACTTAAACACTCTAACATGTGCCTCTACACTTGAACAACAACTTCATATACGTTATTAAGTGTTTGCTTAATAAACAGTTTGGAATTTCACTCAATTAGTGTCTATAAAATACATGAATCTGTCTGTCAATCAGTACAGGCACTGTTTCTCAAACCAAAATGTCAGATTGCCTGTCTGCCTGCCCGCCTGCCTGCCCGTCCGACCGCCTGACTGTCTGCCCGCCCGTCCGTCTGCCTGTCTGTCTGCTCGCCCAGGGATTTTGTGGGATAAACTCGGCGCAGTGTTTCTCTCAGAGGAAGCAGGATGTGAGTGAGAGCTGATTAAAACCTTCTCAGCCTCAGCAAGAGAACAATTAGATGCTTGTAATTGTGTAAATTCACCTGAATTCCTCCAGTCCTCTGGAAAAGTATGAAACTGCCTGCGGAATTTAAATTATTTCTGTCATTACTGTGGAGTACACGTGAACACGGGAGAACAAATCATGTGACTGCTTTTATGGTTAAAGTTGCTACAAGAAGATGCGGTTAAAATAAAATGTTAAATAAAAAGTTTTTGGTCTCGGTCTGCATCCGAGTGGCATTTGGTCTCAGTAGTAGCAATAGCAGTTGCAGTAACAGTAGCAGTAACAGTAACAATAACAGTAGCAGCAGTAACAGTAACAGTAGCATCAGTAGCAATAACAGTAGCAGCAGTAGCAGTAACAGTAGCAGCAGTAACAGCAGAAGTAGCAGCAGTTGCAATAGCAATAACAGTAACAGCAGTAACAGCAGAAGTAGCAGCAGTTGCAATAGCAGTAACAGTAGCAGTAACAGTAGCAGCAGTAACAGTAACAGTAGCAGTAGCAGCAGTTGCAATAGCAGTAGCAGTAACAGTAGCAGCAGTAACAGTAACAGTAGCAGCAGTTGCAATAGCAGTAGCAGTAACAGTAGCAGTAACAGTAGCAGTAGTAACAGTAACAACAGTAGCAGGAGTAGCAGTAGAAGTAGCAGTAGCAGCAGTAACAGTAGCAGTAGCAGTAACAGTAGCAGCAGTAGCAGTAAGGGGACTGAGGCAGTGAATAAGGCGCTTAGTGAACAGAACAAGATTTTATTGGGCAGCAAGTGAAAGCAGCTCGACTCGGTGAATGCAGAAGAATAATCTCCTCCTGTAACCGGGCTTTAACCCAATACACACCCAGAGCTCCTTTATGTTTAAACTCAGTCATAATAATCATTCTGGTTGATCCGTTCATTTCAAACAGAATTAAAATATTCAGCGTTATTGTACTCTAAACGCACTCGTTCATGTAGGAGTAAACTTCAGCGTGTTTGCTGTGTAACAAGTAACAGAGCATAATAAATTTATCTTAGCACTAAATAAATCATCTCAGTCGCATCAAATCACTTCCTTTCTCTTAGCAAAACAGCTCGACACAAACAGATTCATGGAATAGCACGGTTAGAAAAGAGTTCAGAATAAAAAAAAATAGAAAATCAGAAAAATAACTGTTAGAGACTGGAACGAATCATCAGGAACAGAAAACGCAAAATGGGAAAAATGTCTGATTTATTGAGATACTGAAACATCAAAACTGATGATGAGAACACGCTCTCTCAAACTCCATCTCAAACTCCTGTCCCACTTGAGAGCACCACACCTGATGTGACTGGACGCTAACCTTACAGTGATATGCCCTCACGTCCCGTTTCCTAGTTTCACCCCAGCTTCCTGTTTACTATTTGTTGCGGTAATATTTGCGCGCCTGTCTCACACGAGTGGTTTTCAGAATCTCTCTGCACATCTGGAAGGTAAAGGCTGACAACGTTCTCCACAAAGTTCATGAAGATCTGATGACATTTGTAGGAGAAGAAACAAAAAAATTTAGTTTTGAATTATTTGTTGGACAAATAAGCTCCAGGATTCAGTAGGTGGAGCTTAATGGATTATGCCAGAGCTAACATGGTTCTACACATCATGGTTCTGGAGATACAGTACCAGTCAAACGTCTGGAGGCACCTTCCCATCCAGAGGTTTCTCTTTACTTCTTAAAAGTCACTTTTGACAAGACTCCGCTGTTATTAAACAGCGTTCCAGGTGATGACCTCCTGAAGCTGGGGAAGATCATGCCAATAGTGTAAGGTAGGCAGGTAACGACTCAGCCAGCTCACGATTCAATTCATGATACTGGGGTCACAATTTGATTTTTTTTTAAAGAAATTAAAAGAAAATCTTTATTACCAAACAATGCAACATTTACTTTCCTAATCTTTATCAACTTAAAAACTCATTTCTCTAAACTAATAAAAACACACTTTTGTTTAATTTTCTTCATATCCAACAATAATTATTGACAAACATTTGTAAAGGTTGGAGAAAAACAAACTTTTTCTTGAACATAAAACAGCTCCCTCCATTTGCTTCTCTTTTCTTTAGCTTTCAGCAGTCTGTAAAAAGAGAGCTCCGATTTCTTGATGAATCAGTTTGTAAACTCAATCGCACAAAAGCTCTTTCCCATATTAGATCTGGTTTGTGTGTGTTTTTGTAGCATTAGTGACGTGTTACTGCTGCCTACGTTCACATCACGTGTATTCCCGCTGTTGCGTGTTATTGAATCAGTTCATTACTTATTTCACATGGTTTGAATAGTCATAAATTTGCATTGAAATTAATTGATGCACAATATATCATTACATGCCATGGGTGCAAAGCTGTCAAACACGGTCTACTTTGAAGAACCCTAAATATGAAACACATTTTGTTTTTTTAAACACGCATAATTCCATCTATGTTCCATGTATTATTTCATATGATGTCTTCGGTATTGTTGTACACTGTAGAAAACAGTCAACAGTAGGGGTACACAAACGTCTAACTACCACTGTACACACGAAAATGCAATACACTCCTCTACAGCGCCACCACCAGTCCGTCTTAGTCAGTGCTGGGGTCTGAACTCGCAACCATCTGAGGGCTGAAGCACAAACGTAAACACTGAGGTGTGCGCACACGCACACACACACACACACACACACACACATACATACACATACACACCAAACATGTAAGTAATAAACAGTGTGTGTGTGTGTTACAGTAAAATAATCAACAGGGTGGTGTGAGGAAGGGGAGTTTCTGTTCCCATCCCGAGGCTGATTATTTCCCTCTAACAGCAGGTCTCCATGTGTTTTATTGCTCTTATTATAGAACGACAATTTACTGACAATTACTATTTCTGATTGATTAAAGAGCTTTGATTAAAGTTCCACAGCACTGACACCGGAGAACCCCTCTGTACACGATACACAAACGTCTCCTTACAGAGAACTTCAGCGTGTCAGCTACTGACTTACTCAGTTTATCATCAGGGAACGAGCCGTTACTATAGAAACCATATTATAACGAGAGCATTCATATAAACTGCACTGCTGTCAGAGAAGATTAATCAGCACCTCCTGACCAATCAGAAAGCTGTGTGTTCCTGCGCCTCACCCTGCTCCAGGTCTCCGGCCGTACACACGTTGCTGTAGTTCTGCCTCATCTCTCTGAAGAAGCTGCTCGTCTCCTTCAGGTTCTTCTTCAGCAGCGCCGAGTTTTTGTTGTAGCTGCTGAAGACACGAGTGAGCTCTCGGGGTAAAGGACTCATCTTCTGCACATTTCCTCCCTCCATCATGTCCCTCACACACACACACACACACACACAGATGATTTAAGTGCTGATGAAGATTTCCTCCTCTTCCTCTGAGCCAAATCTCAGCTCTGATGTGAAGGGTCTAAACTCCAGCCAGCTCTCCTCCTCACGTGTGCAGCTGCCGCAGGTTGTGGATCAGAGATGAGGGGAAAAACCTCCTTTGTTTCTGTTTTTTTTTCCTTTAAGAGTGCAAAAACTTATTTCATCATTAGCTTCATCACAGCGCTGACACTCACTTTACACTCACTCAAGTCCGAAAGCTGTTTAATGCTTTTAAAAAAAATATAAATCTCATTCATTAAAGTCGGAGAGTATGACTCCTGTGGACAAAGTGGGGGAGAAAAAGTATTCGCCCCCTCCTGCGCCTCCTCCTCGAGATTCAGTCCAACAAAACAACAACTACAACAACTACAACAACAACAACAACAACAACAACAACAAAACCCAAAGGAAAGAGCGAATTATCTGAACACATCACAGAGCTGCTTCTTTATCGGGGTACCATAAACAAAACTATAAGTAAATGTAAACAAATCACAGACAAAAATACAAACAAAATCTCTGAAGTCTGTTAGCCAGCCTCTCGCGCTAAATTTAATTAGCCAGATGCTAGCTAACTTGTCACAGACAACAACTTCTTTTTAGCCAGCAGGCTAACCCGGACAACAGCAACCCATCACTCAGGCAAAAGTGTGCAAATATCCCTCTCCAAGCCCAAGCCCAGGCCTGGACATGTTAACCCGATTTAAAACCTCTGACCCGTGTTAACCAGCCATCAGCTCTCAGCTCCGATTTTCCACTGCGGTGTGCTAGCGAATAAATCCCACACTTCCGGGGGTGCACTTTAAAACAAGTGGGCTGTTTGCTTCGTCACAGCCGCTGCAGGCTGGAGTTATTCCACAGTTATTCCTTAATAAAGCCTCCTGTAGCGCCGACACCGAGCTGGCTTTACTGAGCACCACTGAGTGAGGCTGTGTGCAGCCGGAGAGCCGCGCTGCCCCAAAAGGGGTGTTTTTTGAAGGCTCGTCCTGCTCCGGTGCATTCTGGGATATGTAGTCACAGCCGGTGTCCCGCCCGAGACACGTTAAAATGTGTCGTTTTTCTGATTTACATTTGCGAGATCATCTTTAGTGTTTTAATGTTGTAAGAGAAAATCTGATCAATTAAGTTTTAGAGATTTACTATTCAATCTACACTGATATGAACCCCATTTAGCTGTCACGGTTTCATATTTACAGAAAGAACTGAGAAATTTAAAGGGACTTTCTACATTTACTAAATCTCCAGGAACGCGCCCACACATTTTGTGTTTTGTCTCCACCTGGCGGTGATGTGCTGCAACTACACCGAGCGAGCGGTGTAACGGCAGCCTGCAGCACAATTCAGAACGAAAACACCACACACACACACACACACACACACACACAGACACACAGACAGACAGACACACACACACACACACACACACACACACACACACACACACACACACACACACACACACACACACACACACACAGAATGGCGTGTGAAAACGAACTAAGGACGGCATGTTCAGGGATCATCATTCATATTCACTTGAATAAAACGAGGATTAAAACACAGAGTTACCGTTTTGTGCTGAAGCTTGTACAGATTTACAGGACATTCAGTAAGACATGCAGCTGAGATTGCGTAGTCTGTATAAATCCAGCGCTCAGGTGATTACGCCTCACATCAGCCATATGCTCTTTTAATCTGTAAATTGATGCTTTTTTAAAACAATTTTGCTACTTACTGCAGGATAAAACACACTTCCGTTTAATATGAGACACTTTTAGTTTATAAAATGTAGTCCAACCATGATGTGGAAAAAACTACACATACCAAGAAGCACTCGATCTGCGACCTGCTAACATTAGCATCTAGCTAATCATTAGTGACTAGCTGATTGATGTGTTCATGCGTGAGAGAGAGATCAGACATACACTGAAACAAAACTTCCCATTATCATGTTTGTAAAAACATAACTAAAACTAACTAGCGATTATTCAAACCATCGGATGAGGCTGTGTGTGTGTTTGTGCGCTCCCGCCTACAGGATGTGTAGTTTAGAGTACAATGTTTTTTTTTACTTTTTCCGATCATACCGAAAGCCATAGCAGAAATGTATTGGTTTATTCAGGATTAAAACATCAAGTTGTTCTTTTTTTCTTTTTTGGCATATAAAGTGTGTTCCGTGGACTTCCGGCATCAGCGATGATGTAGACACTCACTTCCAATTCAAGTTTGGACCCCCATACCCGTGACTGATCTGTCAGGTCCTCTGTGAAGTGTGTGTGTGTTATTCATTAGGCCTCATGGTATCGTCACTTGCTCACTTCCACTGATGATTCATGAGGGAAATATAACACCACATCCACACAAACATTCCAGTTTGATAAGGTTTTTTTCTGCCTGTGTGTTTCTCTTGGTGTTTTGTTGACCAGGTTTTCAATATACTGTGTGTGTGTGTGTGTGTGTGTGTGTGTGTGTGTGTGTGTGTGTGTGTGTGTGTGAACACTCTACGCCCTGCAGACGCCTCTTAATGTATATCACGAATGCATGCTGGGGATTTTGGCTGATTAATACCATTGTAATTTATTTACAGTGAAGAGGTGCTTTTTCACTTCTAGGAAATAACATCTCTTGTCCCCTGAGTTTCATATTCGCAGTTTATCCACGACTAGCAATTGAATTCGATTCTATTCTCTAAAAGTAACAGCTGAACTGAAACTCCTAGATCTTTATTAGCTAGTCTTAAAGTCACTCATCTGCATGACATGATTTAACGCGTTAGAGTAACACGCCTGCGCAGTCTTAAAATTTATTCTGAAACTTAAACGTGTAATTGATTTCTCTTTAAAGAAAAGCCCTCAGCTGTAAAGCTCCGCCCACACACCAAGCCCCGCCCATGTGTGAATATGAGCTGCGGGCTACAGTGTGTTACCTGTGAGTGTGTGTAAGAGTGTGCTACAGGACTTGAGCGCGTGTAAAACAGTTTTAATCTTTGTTTTTAAACCCTCTCGCGTGCTGCAAATGAAAGGGACCTTGAGTGAAGTAGGGATCAGGTGAACATGGAGGCGACGCGGGCTGGACGCGGGCCGGACACGGCGGCTGTGTCGGATGGTCATCATAACGATCGGAAGTGCCCGTCTCCGGTAAAGCGGCACGCGGTCAAGCGGCATCATCACAAACACAACCTGAAGCACAGGTACGACTTCCTGGAGACTCTGGGCAAGGGCACTTACGGCAAGGTGAAGAAAGCTGTGGACAGAACAGGCAAACTGGTGAGACTCCACACTCGCTAAACTCCGCTTTAATCTGCTCATTGCATCTGTAGAGCAGATGAAACACTGAATGCAGTTCTGATGTAAAGACTCGCCTCGCTTTGTGCTTTAATCATGTTTCCAGCCAGAATTAACGCACGAGCTCCATTTCTCCACCCGCATCCTCTCAGAACGCAGCTCGGCGCACGCAGCTTTAGCCCAATAGTTTAAGACCACTCCTGTACCTCTGATGAGCTTTTACACCCCTTTTAAAAGGTACCAAATGGTACTTTTCCTTCTCCTTGCGTGTCCCTTTTATGGTAGCATTCCAGGAAAAGTCCAGTCTGGTCTTTTATTTCTGACCGTGTAGCGCGAGACTTTACAGGTACACTTCATTCACATCTACACACTAAAGGTGGACACTGGGCCAGTAACAAGCAGAGATTCTTTTAAACTTAGTACTTTTTCCCCGTAGTGTGGGTGTGTAATTTTAATTACCCTTCATTCCCATGTCTTTATGTACACACACACAGCTTCTTATTGTGTTCATGAGTAAAACATAGCATGAGTCACTGAGAAGAAAAACACAAAGAAAACTGGCTCGCTCACAGACACAACAGAACCGGTTTTACTGATCCTCCTCCTCCTCCCCTCAGAGAAATGGCTTTTAGTAACCCGAGGGAACACAGCTGTAACCCTCACACAACTCACCCCAACACTTAAACACAACCACACACCAGCACTGAACACCGACCTGTGCGTGTGTGCGTGCGCGTAGACTCTCGGCTTGTTTTAACATGTCTAGCAGTGAGTGTGCTGGGGAAACTGGACTTGTTGGTCTTGATGTTTCATTTCTTCATTCTAAGCTCAGGAGGTGTGACGTCAGCATGGATTTCTTCAGAAACCTCAACAAGAAGGGAAAAAAACTTGCTCTCTGTCCCACGCTAACGCTGCAGTTCAGTATAACCGTTTACAATCCTCTAAACTCTCTCAAACCACACTTATTTTATGTTAATTGTTGTTAATTCTCTCTCTCACACACACACACATTCAATAGAATGTAAAGGTGTAAGCTAATGTTTCTGTCTCAGTGATTATAAGCGTGTTAAATCCTGGTCAGTGTTAAAGCGAGTGTGTTCAATATAAAACTCTACAAAAATAATTCCTCACTAAACCACTTTGGGTCCTGGTATAAAAAAAAATGAGACTAAGGTTCAGTGATTCAACACTTCTTAAATGTTTATCATGACTGTTAGTGCATTGCTATTAAACATTGTTGGTATTACTGCAATAATAATAATAGCCTAGTCTGTCAGTTATTGGTTCAAAGCCACCAGAGTTTCATTACAATAACAAGTCCAGTCACCTTGACTCACTATTGCTAGACATTTCAAAATCACCAGGACAGCTTAAACACACACACACATGCGCGCACACACACACACACACACACACACCTGGAAAAACCACCAAAACCTTTGTAAGAAGCTACAGAGAGATTTTAGATTTCTTTTGACTTCAGATGTTTGTTGTTTTGGACTTTACCATATCATAAAATTATACAACGTTTCCACATTATGGCACGGTGAGTATAACTATTGGCACTCTCAATGTGCTGTAACACCGTGTTCTTCTAAACTACAGCTGTACTGTAACTTGGCACGCTTTCCCAATAAAGAGACGTTATTAATGCACCAGGTGAAGAACTTGTGTGAGTTTAGCAGTTTAAATGTTCACAGCGTGTGTGTGTGTGTGTGTGTGTGTGTGTGTGTGTGTGTGTGTGTGTGAAAGAGACTCATTCTGACTGGGTGAAACTGGAGATTTTGGCGTTTATCTTAGTGAAGAAGTTACTGAAAGGTTTAAATGATAAACATCTTTTCAGTACATTTGGAACTCGAAGCATTGATCATGCTGAAGCAGCTGATTGTTAAAACACACACACACACACACACACACACACACACAGACAGTAAACAGTGTTAGTTCAGAATAAACTCTGTGTGTGTGAGATGTAGTGTAGATAAGTCTGTCCTTTCTAAAGTTTCTCTTCAGCGTCACACTGAAGCGTTCGCCGTCATGGCGTATTTTCCCTTTGAAGATTAGAGTGTTCGAGGTTCATGAGGTTAAAGGTTCATCTAATGCAACTCCTCATCAGACGCTCGTCCAATCAGCAGCGGGTGAGGGAGAAGAAACCAGGCTAAAATTCCCCATTAATTCCAGAAACTTGGTTTATTTCTTCCTCTTTCTATAAATGAAAGTGTGTCTCATCTGGATGTGTGTAAACACAGGCAGGAAGTTCAGCATTGTCAATAATATACCACACACACTGTTATTGTACACATTTACAGTATTAAACCTACTCCTAGTGCATTAGGGGTAATACACGGCCCATAATCACACCATCAATCAGGAGGTCAGAGCCTGTGAGGGTTTAGTGTTTAGGATGGAACCTTACCACAGTTCTCTGATGGAGTTGTAATGAAGAGAATTAAAATGAGTAACGCAGTATTGTGTGCGATCACACGACACATTGCGGTATTTAACACACGCAGCACTGTCATCACAGCACCTGAAGCGCTTCTACAGCTCTGCCATGTTGGACAAATCAGAAGGCGGTACTGTACGGGGCCTCCTGAAAATACATCAGGTTTTATCACTAAATTCTGTTCTGTTATAGAAGTGATGAGTTGCTGTGATTTATGAATTCCACGTGGATGCTTAATCTGGCGAGAGAGACTCCGCATTCGGGTTTCACTGTGAGGGGGAATCAGAAAGTGATAAGGAGGCATGAGTGACTGAACCGTGGGAGGATAAAGGCAAACTCTGAGGAGTGTCTAGGAGAAGAAATAAAATCCCAGACAAAATGAAGGAAAAATGATTTTGGGCTTTTCCCTGTAGATCATTTACTCCTTCCTGCTTATCAGTGTGTAGCTGCTTATCACCACTTCAACACCCTGATCTGTTTTAATCTCTCAGTCACTCTCTCACACACACACACACACACACGCACACTTCTCTCATGGTGGACTAGAGATGAGGGGAGTTCAAAAAGAGACAGACAGGTGGCGGGGCGGGGCGTTAAAAGGAAAAGAGATGGACAAAAGAGTGAAGGGTGAAAATAAAAGCTGGAATGAAAAGAAAGTGAGACTACAGGGAGGTGGTGAGACAGCTGGAGAGGTGAGAGCTGTTGTTAATGTTTTTTATTCGGGACGTGTTGAGACTTGAATAGTTTCCACTGAAAGTATTTTTCCACTGAACTGAGAGATTTAGTCATGACTGCAGTATTTATCCTCCACAAACCTGCACCAGGCTTCTCTAAAAATAGCAAGAGAGAAACAGAAGTGGTAAAAAAAGGGAGGGTTTAATATCCTGAGGAGGAAATGCCAGGCGTGTCCCACAGTGTCCTAGTGAACGCGGCTAAATTTAACTCCTCCAAACTGCCCGCAGTTATCTCCTGTTAGGACACACTCGAGAAATCCACCGGGAGATGAAAACCTGCCGAGACTCGTCTCAATCAATAATAAAAATTATTAAAATGTAAAACGCCAATACTGGGTATCAGCTGCCACTCCGATGTAGAAGAATGTGATGAGTGTATCGGCTGAACGTTACTGCTACGTTCCTGTCATGAAGTGTGTGTGTGTGTGTGGCCTTTGACATCTGTTCGTCACCCTCTGTCTCTCCTGCCCTGGAGGTCCCTGATGACACTTACAGGCCCATGGAATCTCGAGCATTTATACACACACACACACACACACACACACACACACACACACACACACACACACACACACACGCCTACACAGGCCTAATCTGTTGATCTGCAATGGAAAGATGGCATGTTACAGGGGAAAATTGTGAAAAGGGAAAAACAATTAAGTGTGTTGCTGCTGAACTAAATATGTTGCAAATAAAAAACTACAGGAAAAACATCACAGCATTTTAAACATTTCTTTTCTTTTTTGATCTTCTAATCTTTTCCATTTTGCTATAAGGAAGTTTTGTGACACGATTCAGATTTATTACTTTAAGAGGTGTTTATCTGTTTTATTAAAGTACACCGTGTTTGTATTATTATTATTGTTGCTGTTATTATTACAGGGTAAAGAGAATTATTTATTCAGTGATCTGTCTTTAATGAGTAATCACTGCAGTAAATATCGTGTGCTTATACACCACAGCACATTAGGTTTCCAACTTAGACATGTCTGATGTAACAGGCTTTAGGTTTCTGAGTTCAGCCTGAGTTAAGAGACTCCTATAATGTACAATATGGTGTGTGTGTGTGTGTGCGTGCGCACGTGCATGCGTTTGCAGGTGGCCATCAAATCCATCAAGAAAGAAAATATTAAAGATGAACAGGACCTGACGCACATCAGGAGAGAGATCGAGATCATGTCGTCCCTCAATCACCCCTACATCATCACTATATACGAGGGTAAGTCTAATCACCCCTCTAATAAACAGCAGGGGGCAATTCTCCAGGGGGTGACACAAAATGGGGGTGGGGGCAGGGCTAATCTACTGTTCTCATTTCATACGCAATAAATAGCCTCCGCGTAAGGAAGTGAAAGTTGTTCTCACCGGTGTAGCATCTTTTAAACACAGGGGAAGCGTGAGTGAGAAATGAGGCGGGATTAGAAGTGAGATGTTTAAGGATGTTGAATCATACAGATGTAATGATGCAGTTTAACTAAGGCGCCAATATTAACGTGCATGTCTGTGTGTGCGTGTATAGTGTTTGAGAATAAGGATAAGATCGTGATTGTGATGGAGTACGCCAGTGGAGGAGATTTATTCGACCACATCAGTGACAGACAGATCTCTGAGCGAGAGGCTCGACACCTCTTCAGACAGATCGTCTCAGCTGTGCACTACTGCCATCGGGTAACTCCCCTGTCTGACTCCTGCACTCCGACTGCACCTCGCGTCTGCACCTCATTCACACACCATACATAACATGTACACATGACCTTTCCCTCAGGAATATTTTTTAATTTTAGTCAAGACATCTGATTCATCATCTAATTTGTGTTGCTGTATTACACACAAGCTTGGCTTTACCACTGAAGCCATGGCAACCAACCACAAACAAACAAAAAAAACACTGGCAATTATATAGATCACACTCACACACATATATATATATATATATATATATATATATATTACACAGACAACTGTGAAGTGTAGGATCTTCTATAGCACTCAGCCCACACCCATACTGTATTGTTGTCCAACACACACACACACACACACACAGACATCTCTGCCTTATATAACCAGACACAAAACAAGAGCAATGAAGCAACAGAAATTAGACTGAAACAAATGCCTGTGTGTGTGTGTGTGTGTGTGTGTGTGTGTGGTGTGTGTCATAAGAGCACACGATGTGATGCTCCACCCTGTAACACCAAAACATCAACACGTGATTACATTAAAATCTAATTATGAGACTGTGGGACAATAAGATTTTTATTATTTTAATAAATATGAAGTTTTACACACACAAAACCAGTCAAAAGTTTGGACACACCTTCTAATTCAATGTTTTTCTTTATTTTTATGACTTTAAAAGAGACTGGATAAT
>JAQQZR010000016.1:18412100-18425798 GCA_030068235.1 Notoglanidium macrostoma
CTATAGTAATCCATATTAACAAGGCACACGTGTTCACTGAAAAGCGTTCCAGGTGATGACTTCATGAAGCTGGGTAAATGGCGGCTACTTTGAAGAATCTAAAATATGAAAACGTATGTTTTTTTTTACACTTTTTTGTTTACCACATAATTCAGTATATGCCATACGTGTTTCTTCCTAGTTTTGATGTATTCAGTAATGTTTTACAACATAGAAAGCAAAAAAAAAGAAAAGAGAAAAACCTATGAAAAAGAGTAGGTGTGTCCAAACTTTTGACTGGTAGTGTATACATACATACATGCATGCATACATACATAATACAATTTGTGGAATTGGAAATTGTTCCTCTTAATTGTTCCCTCCTTTTTACTATTTTTTTTCTCTCTCTTTTCCTACTGTGTATGTTTGCTCCAGTCTTTGTTTTTCCTTTTTTTTTTCTGCTCAACATTTTCATTCTTTCTCTTCTTCCTGTGTAATGATTTCTAGTTTCTGGGAGTCTGTGAGTTGAAGGTATTCCCTCCTGCTGAGAAACACAACAGGGTGGCATAGCTCACATTCCTCACGCTGGTTTTTTTATTACCTTATTTAGAGATTAGTAAAACGAGATAAGCAGACTGAACCGGTCAGCTTTCTGCTGAGCAGACAACAAATCTGCACCGTCACCAATAAATATGTACGGAAAACATACAGAAAGCAAAACCTCAGTGGGATTTAAGCAGATAAAGACAGAAATTAACTACATCAAATACATCAAAAGCACCATGTACTATCGATTATTATTAAGTCTCTTAACCTGATTATGCATTGTGTAAAAAGCTCATGGTATAATTATATACTGGTATATAATAAACAATAAAATACAATGTGTACAATAAAAGTCCTGCCACATGCATTACACTACACACCATAAATACTTTTTACTCCTTCATCACATTTCTCACACTAAAGGTCTTAAAGCACATAATTAAATTTTAAGTAGACTTTTTTGAGCTTTGAGCTTTGGTGGGTTTTGAGGGATTTAATGCTCCATTTTGACGCTCCTCTCTTGCAGAACGGCATCGTGCACCGCGACCTGAAACTGGAAAACATCCTGCTGGATGCAAATGGAGATGTGAAGGTCAGACGCTCAACACCTGCTCTCTCTCTCTCTCTCCTCTCTCTCTCTCTCTCTCTCTCTCTCTCTCTCTGTGTATAAACACACATCAATAAAGCTCACATCCTTTGTGTGTATATGCAATTAGATGTTCTGCATCTGTGAATTCCCCCCCCAAAACACACACACACACACACACACACACACACACACACACACACACATATACACACACCCTGCAGTATCACCTGCACTGTAGTTTTTGATATTTATCACGCCTGTTTTGGAAAGTTGCTTTTATTTGAAGTGTGTTTTCACTGGTCAGCATTTTGGCTATAAATAAACGGCTTGTTAAGGATTCGGTTTCATCGGACGTCAACACATTGTTTGGTGCGCGTTGCACGTGATGTTGATGTTCACCATGGCTCACCGGTCTCTCAGCTTCGATCCAAACACGGCAGGGCTTTGTGCTATGAGCATAAAATGAGCTTCAGATTGGCGAGTTCCATATGCTGCCTGTCAGTTACCATGGCAATGAACGAGTCAAATCTGACTGAAGCCATTGTGAAATGACGTAAGAAAGTATCGTTATGAACACGGCTGTATTTTCAGATTGCTGATTTCGGTCTGTCGAACCTGTACCGGAGAGACGAATATCTGCAGACGTACTGTGGCAGCCCGCTGTACGCCTCTCCCGAGATCGTTAACGGGCGTCCGTATAAAGGGCCAGAGGTGGACAGCTGGTCTCTGGGTGTCCTCCTGTACGCTTTGGTGCATGAAGCCATGCCATTCGACGGCCACGACTACAGGACTCTGGTGCGACAAATCAGCACTGGAGACTACCGCAAACCCACCAAACCATCAGGTTATATACATATTCCCTTTCAGTTTTTATAACCAGAGCTTCCCTATTGAACACATTCATATCAGAAGTGCACATTTTATCAGAAGTTATTTACTCATGGTAAATCTTCCTTCAGTAGTTCAGTGGAATGGAAAAGCCACCGTTTAGGATTTGTACAAATACTGAATAAAATACACTAAAACACCGAAAAGCTTAAATCCAAATAGGACATGTTGGTACAAGATGACTGTACATACGTTTAAAGAACTGTGCTTTATTGGCTTTAATGTATTGTATAGTATAACTGTGTGGATATAATATGAATGTACTGCTGCTCTGATATAATACTGAAAATTTGTGTTGTAAATTATTTAGTATGACTTAAATAGTTTGGGTAAAGAATTTAAAGTCTCCTCCCCCTGTGTACAGATGCGTGTGGTTTGATCCGCTGGATGCTGATGGTAAACCCTGATCGCAGGGCGACTCTAGAGGAAATTGCAGGCCACTGGTGGCTTAATTGGGGCTACCAGCAACCTCTTCTGGCTGAGAATGAGACAACCGGAACTACAACGACGACGAATTCCATATCGTCACAAACGAGCAGCTCTGCCCGGATCACCGAGTGGCTACGGAGGACATCTCGACCTCTGCTGCACAGCGGTTCCAAAATGCGCTGCCTTCTGCGTCCAGGAGGGGGAGTCACAGGAGACGCACCCATTACTCGTCAGCGCTCCATTCGCAGGTCACGCAAAGAAAACAACGTCTCTCAGAGCATGCAAGAGAACACTGCGCCCAGGCCATTTAAAGGCATCCTGAAAAAGCGTGGCAGCTTAAAACAGAAGCCGTGTGGTGAACCGCAGGTTCCGCCTTTAGAGGAAAAAATGACTAATGCAATAATGGCACCACCTGTAGCCCAGCCTACACCTCTGCCCCAAGCCCCAGCCCCACCCCCTCGCAAGGGAATCCTGAAGAAGCCAGTAGAGAAGGAGAGGGAATCGGGTTATTTCTCCTCATCCACTGAAAGCAGTGATTCCACTCAAACACCACAACTTGAGCTATGCTCTCCAATCCCACCTAGACATAAAGGAATCCTTAAACGTAACGGAAAATTTTCTTCCGGTGTTTTGCAAGACTTCGAGGAATTCGGCTCGCTGGACCAGCTAGCAGCATCCCTTCCTCCAGGGGGTGGTAGATCTCGTCCCAGCATGGCCATCAGTGAGGACAGCATTCTTTCATCAGAATCCTTTGACCGATTAGACCTGCCCGATCGCCGTGAACCTGCAATGAAAGTAGATCGTCCAGCAGGGGGCTGCCCCATGCGTGGCAGTGTTTCGGCTGACAATCTCCTGGACCTGAAGGAAAGCAGGCAGGAATTATGGCATACCGGGTATGACGCCCATGTTGGCTGAAACTGTCGACACAAACAGTAAAACTTGTTCAAACCCGACCAGTCCATTTCAGGATATGTTCCGATTCTGCCTGGAAAGGAATCGCGGAGATTGCAGTCCTGGCCCAGGGAAGGACGACTAACCAGAGTTAGCGGAGCGTCCATGTTCACACTCTAGGTGGCATGTTCTCCATCACAGACTGAAAACATGACCCAAGTGTACAAGATTGCCTTTAAAGGTGGAGGAAGTCTAGCCAGCTGAAAATAGATATTAAACTTGTTTAAGACGAGGCTGTTGGGTCAGTTCAAGCCCGTTTGCTGGAGACAAGAAATGGGTATTTATTATGCCAAAATGGGGTAGAAAGGGAATAGTGTTTGTCAGTAGAAAAAAGCAAAATGTGCCAAGAAGCTGTTCTTAGAGAGGCGATTCTCCTTTTAAACAGAATTTCTTAAATACATTTTTGACTTGAGGAGGCCGCAGCCTCTTTATATTCCAGACTAGAACTTTGTTTTGTGAGACATTAGCTTGAAAATGAACCAACGACGGTGAAAGTACATGTTTTAAAAACACGTTCAGGGGTAATAATCAGACTACAGAGAAATGAGGATCAAAAGAAATCTAAAGGAAACCTTGGTTTATCAAAATGCAAGTTCAAATGTCTGCAGCTCAGAGTCCATTAGTGATAGACGTTGGCTTTTTTTATAAACCCAACAAAGTTTGTTAACCTGGTCAAAGATTAACCTTTAAGACAGACGGTTATCGGTCTTACTCTCGACTGAAACGGCAGATCAGACACGGCTATTTATTGCTTTATGAATTTACTCTTGTGATAAGGATTAGTAGATGTAAATAGACTGTGAGAAGTTTGTAAAAATGGTTTTGTCAGGAGTACTCACTCATTGAGGCCTCTCAGTGATAACATTGTCTTTTTTTTATTTTTTTTTTGAAAAACCCGCTTTTGTCTGACTATTTGAGATCAAGAGGAAATGACGGCAGATGTGAATCTTGTTGCCTCTGTCCAATTTCGACTGATGCAGAAACTTTTCTTGAAATTTTATTTTATTTTTTGTAGTAATTTTATTTGTGTGACAATTCAGAATACCATATTGGTCTCATGCTCATACTCTTTCATCGCCATTTTATGTGAAAAACTGCAGTAAGAATGTTATAATGCAATACTGCTTGTATTAAACTGGAAAATGGCCAACACTGCATATCTGCGAAGTATATTTTTGACGCTTATGTTCCCAGCAGGCACAAACCCTCGAACTTCGTAGAGTCGACTTTAAACTGTGTTTGCCAAAGCGCTTGACCTTTTGTAGCGTCTGTCCTGAAACTCATACCGGACCAGGGGAGGGTTAATAAAAACTCAAACACAACTAAAGTCTTTCATTTTCATCTTTTCATTTCATACTGAAGACACAGGCCTTAGGATCAGTTTTATAGCTCGTATAATAAAGTGTGATTACTGAAGGCTGTTGAGAAGCCACAGATCAAAGCTGTAGTTATATCTCTAAATAAAAAATCTCCGATGATGATCTGCTTACCCCTGTGGTAACTAGGCATGTACCAATAATCGGTGATAAAATATTCTGAGATGTTCACTCACCTGGACAGGATGCATTCTGTTTAATTAGACTGATGTTATTTTGAACAAATTAAATGAAAATCATCATAAACCATTATATTGATACATAACCTGGCTTTGAGGAAAGACGGCAACACAATCCCTTGCTCCGTGTGAAGTTAAACAGAACAATAATGTGAACTAAACACAAAAAGATAATTTCTTAAGAACAGCGATGTATTATTTAATGATATCTAAAACTAGGGTTTCACATTAACACTCACAGTGACATTCTGGAAGCAGCATTGTTCCAGTGTCCAAAGGTCAAATGGGAAATTCAAACATTGTGCAAAAACATACAAAACGTGAAGGAAATGTGCCACACATGCAGTTTAACACCCACAGACAACAAACAGTCCTAACATAGAAAACAAACAACACACACATTGTATATAGAGGTGCAGTGTAGTGAACTAAAGGCTTTAAGAACTCTCAACATGAAAAGCAGCAGTTCAGTTAATTACGCTACAACTGGGTGCTCATTTATTTTGAGAAGGAAAACAATAATCAGGATAATTTAGTGGATGTGCTGCTTACATGCGAAATTCCAAATGACGGACTCCCCTAATTAAAGTGTATTTCAATCTTAAATTGGGCATCTGAGATTCAGTTTGTAGAATGATTTAATTAGAAATTCATTCAACATTTATAACAATTTAAAAGATGGGCTAAGGTAATACTTTACATATTTTAAATTAATTGAAAATATGAACAGGTAACATCAAATAAAAGCTATAGTTTAGTCAACATAACTAATGTGTGTATTAATTTAACACGTGTGCCTCCTAATCGTTTCTATTTGAACATGCTGATGAATTAAAATAGTAATTCTAATGAACAGGAGTTAACGAGACGTTTGGGATGATTGTGTACAGCTCAAGGGCGACAGTTTGACTTCCTGAATCTTAAAAGGTGTGTTGCTGACCTCGTGAACAGATGAGCCAGACCTGCACAGGGGTATATTTGGGGGCAGAGTGAGCTTCAGAGTCTCCTCCAAGGCAGCGTAACAGTTAAAGAGAGACACCTGAGAGGAACAGGAGGAAAACAATTCATAAGCACCTTGTCTGACATGGGAACTTATTCACACTATGGACTTATATAGAACACAGCATGGGGGGACAGAATTTGAATCAATATTGGTATCATCTTGCATTTTTTAAAGAGGTTAAAATATGTAAAACAAAATGTCTGAATGTGAAGTTTGCCATCTAGCGATGATGTGTGAAATGACCCAAAAGCGACCCACAACTATCACACGTCACAACGCTCCGTTACTGATATTTACAGTCATGTCCTTAGCAACTGCAGCAAACATGCCTCTGCAGGCATGCCTCTGCCTCTCCTAACATGCAGCATGTCTGTGTTGACAGACAGCTATCTTAGGTCACTCCACCCAACGCGTTTGCATACTGTGTGAGAAAACACAGACGAGAGTGCAATGCAAATAACACAAGATGAGAAGATGTGAAACAGGTCAGGATCGGATTCCTTATGATCCGCTTCACGTGTTAATAAAAGATACAAATGGATCCTTGGTCGTTTTAACGGATTTGGACTCCTTCGTGTGTTAACACACGGGTTAGGGTTAATTAAAATCTCACCAGGTCAATGTCTAAGACATTAGCCATGAGCTGCAGGAGTGTGTCGCAGGACAGCGTGCCATCCAGCAGGTTCAGACGCTGAATTGCAGCAGCCACACAGCTGCAGGCGATGAGTGAAGGCCGACATGTTGAAAATGTGAACTCTGCAACATACAACATACATATACCCACACACAGACACACACACACACACAGAAGTGCAGGATTACTGCCAGAATAGTGTGTAAAACAGAAGCAGAGACATAGCTAAAGGCCATAATGTAAAAAAGATAAATTGATAACATACAGTATGCGTGCGCGCACACACACACACACACACACACACACACACACACACACACACACACACACACATTTACATTACATTTACAGCATTTGGCAGACGCCCTTATCCAGAGCGACTTACATAGGTACTTTACATACGTACACTTGAGGAACAGTTCCAATAGCAGTTAGTACTAATCATCCTGAGGCAATGTGACGAACGGGATAAAAGATCAATAATTACGATATATGAAAGACACGTTTACAGAAGCAGTAATTCAACAGCATGATTTGGTCAGGGTCACGCTGGAACCAGAGCGGTGCTGCTCCCTGAAAACAGAGGGCAGTCCAACACAGACCCTTCCACTCCTACGGGGCAATTCGACATAGCCAATACATCTACTATCAGACGAGAGAAAAGAGAAAAACCGAGAGGAAACCCATGTGGAGAGTAACCAAAGCTCAGGACAAACCAGGAACCCTGAAGCTGTGATTCAGATAATGTATTTGATTTGTCTCAATTTTAGTAAAAATGTTTGTCATTCTAAAGTGGAAGTTCTAAGTCCCCATTAGCCCTTTTACCTAAATCACATAGCTTCAGTGCAAAATGAAACATGATCTAATTGTTTTCCTACATCTCTGTACACAATACCAGCATCTCTATATTCATGTTTTTATTTTTTAACACACCTATAATAAAAACCATGGAAACAGAGCACATTTTATACACCAACCGTCTTGGTGTGAGTGATTACATTTGTGGTAACGACAGACTGTGTTCATATTATGTACAACCAACCTGTTCCATTAACACTGTTATAAATTACATCACCTCTGAGGCGGCAGCATTTACTAACAGCTCACTAAAATATACATATTTTTTTAATTCAAGCTTCACTGAAAGCTTTATGATCTATGGCTAAATAATCCACAATAGAATTCAGCAGTGACGTATAAACCTGTTTGTGTGTGTGCGCATGGTTAAAAAAAGAAGAAAAAAAAAACACCTCCTCTACAAAGAGCACAATTGAAACACATATGCGCACACACACCTACACTGTGACCCCACTAACCCTCTGGCTATGCCGCAGGCCTGGGAGGAATACACACTTTGTCACACAGGTGTCTCTCAGACAAGTGTGTCCCTGTCCATTCATACACTTTCCCTCTCTGCCGAGAAGTGGCGAGGCCAAAGAATGGTGTGCAACATCCCATAATGTTTCTGTGGTTGCCTTGGGCTACTTGTTACCGGATGAGGAAGGGCAGGTGGGGGAGAGGGTTTCACATCACACCTAGCTTGGAGTATCTCACACACACAAACACAAAACAGGCTGAAATATGCACAAGATTTTGAATCCAACACCACTACAACCTGTACTTGATGGTTGAACCCGAGTTTACCTGTAGCAGCTAAAGCGATGTATGAGTGTGTGTGCCTGCGCAAGACTGAGAGGTCACGAGAAATTATGGGAAGGCCCTGCAGTAGCGGCTCCAGGAAGTCAGAGGGCAGCACAGAAGCCAAATCCCAGCCCAGTCTAGACACAACTGCAAGCTCCCACTGCTACACACACAAACACACGCAGCATATCAGAACGCATATTTAAGAGTTTTATACAGAACATAACGCTAAATTATTATTAAAGTAAATAAAATTCAAAAGGTTAAACATGTTAAGATGCATACTTTTCATAAGCCTATCAAACTGTGATTGTACAATACTCAGCTCTTTATAAAAATTACCAGTAGCTGTGTAACAGTGACGGCGTTGTCAGTGTAAATGCAGAGCTTTGCAGAGCTCAGAGGAACCGTCTCTCTGAGTTTGGAGGCTAGGAACATGCAGACAGTTCCGATCAGCTGCAGATTGGTTGTGTCCACAAGGTAATGAGCCATGTACCTGTCCAGGTACTGAACTGCCGAGGGAAACACCTCCTCCTCGCACCTCTGCTCCTCACATACCTGAAGAACCCATCACAGGCAGTCTGGTATCAGTGAGTCAGAGGTCTAATTGTGAGCAATTGTTTGTTGGTTTTCCCCACCCATCAGAGGAACTTCAGATCTTCAACAGCAACACCTCCGACTGCTGACGTGTGACCTTTGCCTGACGTCATGACACGTTCATTCACATTGATTTACTGCTAAATACATTCGCGTGCCGAGTAAATAAACAGCCTCACAAACACAAAACAGGATGACAAACAACTTTCAGTATAAATGCAAACTTTTGTCACGTTGGAGTAGAAACCTCAGCACCAGTGTTGGGAAATCTGATTCGTTTTACGTGAACCAAACTGCTTGGCTTAGCTCACGAATAAGAGTCGACTCCCATTTCGGTTCCCAAATTGCCTTTTTTTCTAAAGCGGATCAAGTTTGATATATTTTCACTAGTAATTGTTCTTTTGGGGCTGAAACTGCTTCCTTACTGTTCTCCTTTTTAATAAACACAATACTATTAACCTGCATTGGATTTTTATAAAACATGCAGGCGGATCCTCGCTGTAAATCAAACTCACGGCTCACCGCTTACACCGTTTAAAACTGAGTAACACGGAAGAACTCTGATTAATCCACAGGGCAAGACAACAATGTTCATCAGAAAGAACTCCATGAATCGGATACTTCCCGAAAGCCACATCTCCAGCCAGTGTCATGTGAATAAATGCAACAGGTTTACACTAAGGCCAGCTAGGACTCAGAGTCCTCTTAATTACATGTTTTACTTTTTATATTTAATAGTAGTTAACCTTACCTGCAACATCCAAACAGTTAAAATTCTTCTCATATACGGCTGCACATCCCGCTGTATGGTGCCGAAATAAGACTCTGAAATTGTGTGGTTTTTCTCTAAACTCGTCAGGTTTCTCCAAACCCGGTTATCTCCGCTCAGAACCGGGTCACAGACAGCGCGAACCGGCCTGCGCTCTGAGGCCTCTTCAGTGACCGACACGAAATGCTCATTTTCATTACAAATCAACTCCATCCGACAATTAAATAAAAACAATGACGACAGGTTTTAGTCTAAAGGGTCGCTTCGATTCAGGGCGAAACCTTCATCACTTCAATGAACTGTCTGTAGTCAGGAGAATAACTAGTTAGCAGTGCTGTTTTTAAGCTAACTCTTGAGTTAACCATATTCAAAACAACTCTAGTCAGTGACTAACTGACGCCTAGCAGGCGCTGACTAGTTTAACTGCCAGAAAAAATACTTTTTAAATGATAAACATGTTATATTTATCTGTATGTTTTTTCCCGTCCTCTTTCAGAGGGAGAAATTTTAAAATGGCGCCCAAGCTCCCCGCGCGGAAAGTCACGAGCGCGCGATTCTTCGCGGTCTCGCGCCAAAGAAAGTTCTGTCACGTTCTATTCCTCGCGCGGACCGTATTCATATCCAAACAAAATAGTAAGCAGAAGTGGACTTCATGCACAAACAGCCATTAATGAACACAAAATTGACATATAGGCATATAACTAAAACAAAACCATTAACACTTCTTGCCAAAGCAGCAGATCCATTTCTCAATAAGTGGTTTTAAATGACCATGGGTTTTATCCACTACATAATGCAAAATGTGTTGGTTATGCATTTGGAGTTTTAATTACACATAAAGAAAAGATAGAGATCATTTTTATAGTCCATATTTATTACAAATTTGAGAGCCAAATTTAAAGCATAGCTTGACCTTTGACCTTTCAAGGGCACTTCTAAGTTTGGCCTGTGTGTGTTTATTTAAGCCATTAGCCTGCAGGTTAATAAAGGCACTGTGACATTGAGTGGTGACCAAACACCGGTAGTCGAGGAAGTGTTTTTACATTTCACTCGATGATAAAGATACTTAAAAAAACTGTTGAACTAAAGGTGCACTAAGTCATGTTTCATCTTTACATGAAAACACACACACTTGTGTTTCTGTCCTGAATGATGTGACTTCTTATTTTCCATCAGTCTTTTATCTTTCAGTGACATTACACCGTAATAAATAGGTTTATTAATGTTACTTGGCAGTAATGGGCATTTTCCCTTAGCATGCCTTTAAACTATGCAGCAGGGTGAGTACAGCTAATATATAAATCCCAATTTGAGAATCCCATGTTTTTCAGTCCATTGTCATGGCAGGTGTGGCGTCCTCCTGATCTCGTGCCTCTGCATTGTGAAGCTCGCGTCTGATTTCGGCTGATATCTGTACGTGCGTTTGGACCTTCAGCAGCTCCAGCAGCGCCCCCTTCTGTTCGGAGGCCAGGTCAGCCTTGTAGCGCTGCACTAGTGTAAGGAGACTCTGATGCCACAGCACAGGAAGAACACGCTGTTCTGTGCGGAAAGACAGGAAGTGAGCGACCAGCGCGTCCAACACACGGAATGGCAGCGCATACTTCTTATCCAGCAGCAGGCGAAGGAAGATGCTGTTTGCTCCATTGTACTCCATTTCAGCCAGTTTCAGCATGGCAGCGCTGCAGGAAAACAGACATGACTAGATACTTGAAAAGGTGACAAAGAGGAACATGATACACTACAATATTCAGCATGAACCAATTCATTGTTTTTCTCACTTCCCCTGTGTTCCACTCGGAGGAGGACCAGACAGCCAGCATTTAGGGCATAAAGGCCTACTTTTAAGATCCCTATTTTTTTTATTTTATTTTTTGTTAAATTTCAGGTTTTAAGAAGTATTGCTTCAGTTCCGTACCAATTAGGCTGTTTCGATCTTAAAACGGTAAGCTGCAAATACATGAATGTTAAGCACACAACATGCTAGCTAGGCTTGCTCATTAGGGATATATATAGATAAATGTATAGATTCATAAGTTTATATTCAGAATTTATATACTTTTGTGAAGCTGCTTTGTGACAATGTCTGTTGTTAAAAGCACCATACAGATAAAATTTAATTGAATGCTAGAAATCTTAATCCCAAATGAGAGGAAGCCATAGTTCTTTTAAGCCGAAGATGCTGAGTAACAAATAAATATGCAGTAATGCATCAAATACTATAACAACAATAATGTAAACACATAAAAGAGATTAGGATATAATCTTATGACAGAGCTGAGAGTTATTTTACAGATTTTAGCAGTTGGGGCATGCACATTCAGCAGGGCCTAAATTACATTTTCCCTTTATCTACTTACTTTTAAAGTAATTGGATTTGTTTAATCAAACTGATAGCTTTATAGACTTGCTGAAAATCACATAATATTTCAAGAACAGATTATGTGAGTTGAAAAGAAAAGAGAAATAATCATCGGAGTTTCTGAGATCTATAGAAGATCTCAGAGACAGAGAGAGGGAGGGTGTGTGCGGGCGTGTGCGTGTGTGCGTGTTACCTGGAGTGCAGTACAGGGATGGAGCATTTGGTGAGGATGCTGCCGATGATGATGGCTTCCCTCAGAGTGCAGGTTCCCGACTCACACAGTGGGATCAGGATTCCTGCAGGAGGGAAATTCAGCTCGTTAGTTCATTAGCACTGTTCGATCAGGTGTTTATTCCTCTCCTGCAGGACCACAGGTCACTTTTTTCCTGACCTCTGCAATGACTGATGACCTGTGTGTCAGACACTGAACCCGTATGCTCATTTTACAAAACCTCTTAGCCATTTCTGTCTGTTCTGCAATCAACAGTAAAGACTTTATGTGGAAAAACAACACTGCCCCCTAGAGCTCGGCATTAGACATGCTCGACATTAGACATGCTCGACATTAGACATGCTCGACATTAGACATGCTCGACATTAGACATGCTCGACATGCAGTTTGTGATACACAACTTAAGACAGGGTTGATCTAAGCCTTTATATAGTACTGCACTATACAGAGATGATGATGACAATAATAATGCAATTATACATAATACATGTATAGAAACATGGAATAAATAAATGAACCCAGTACAAATTCTGAATGTTTTGCTGTAATCTCACTGCACTAGTCTTCACCTATATTTAAAAGGTTACTCATCACTGTAATATTTAAAGATAAGGTTTAAACTCTTATTTTCCCACTCTGTCATATTTTTGGTAGTGTTGTTAATTCAGTTGTCTGGCACAGCATTCGATTCTGTTCCTCTATAAACCTTAGTGAGAATCCGAGCCGGAACATTTCCCTGTGACTGAAACCAGAACCTAGGTTTAACCAACCCCACACTGACCTTTAAACCAGGCCCCAGGTTTAAACAGCGCTTTCTTCAGAGCGCTGTACAGGTGGAAGTTCAGCCTCTTGTACTCGGCGATGTCGTCTCTGATCCGTGGCAGCAGCACGAGGTTAAAGAAGCGCTGAGCCATTCGCTCCTTCAGGTTTGATGAAAAAATTCTGCATACACATATTCATATGTAACAAATAAATAAATAAAGCAAGAGTACTCAGACACAAGACTTTGTGTATGTGTGTGTCGCACCGTGTGGCCTGGTACATCGCTGCTGCGCTCCATGTCTCGGGCTCGGTGAGGTAGAGGACCTGCTCCCAGTTGGACAGTGCCGGGATGATCTTAAACGCTTTGGGCAGTTTCCCACTGCGGTACTTACACAGAACCTGAGGAAGAACCGCACAATCAGCACAGAGGTGGGTGAAAGGGTGAGTCACTCATGATGTCACTGCAATCATGGAGAATATCACTAAACATTCATCCCATCTTTTCATTAAACTCCTTTGTACAGGCGTGTGTTGATGTGGGCATGCCCTCACCTTACTGACTCCCCTGTACACTTCTATAACCCGGGCATCCAGCTGAGGCATGGGCCGTCCGGATACCTCAGACATCACCGTGCCCACCTCCGTCTGCTTCTCTGTAATCTTCTCCATGATGATATCAGCTAAAGTACGCCTGCCTCACACACACACACACACACACACACACACACACACACACACACACACACACACACACACACACACAA
>JAQQZR010000016.1:18426642-18444802 GCA_030068235.1 Notoglanidium macrostoma
ACACACACACACACACACACACACACACACACACACACACACACACACACACACACACACACACACACAATGGTGTTAGTTGTGGTTGGTTGCTTTATTTCAGGCTGAGGATCACATCTTAGAGCCCACTCATTGCTGTTGGTCAGATGTCACAGATTCAATAATTAAATACAGATGCATCATCATTACCCACATGACGGTCATGTCCACACCTAAAGCCACTTTACTCTGTGTGCTTTCAGCACTTTTTTTAAGATCATCACACTGTGGATCCCATAACAGACTGTGATAGCATGTCGTCTTCATGTCACATTATACGATGATAGACCTGCGATTAAAGAGAATTACTACATCCTGTTTACATCATCAATCATCTGCTGTAGCAAACGGCTTCACATAAACACACACGTTATCTGTAGCGGTCCTGAGTTTACTGTCCTTCTACTGGTGGAGTTCAGATGAGCGTCACAGCAGCACTCACACTCTAATCAGGAATTTCTCACACTGATAAAAACACGTCATGGACTGTCTTCAGTGGTATTAAACAGCCACCACTGAGCAACATGGTATGCATTCCAAGACAGTCTCTACCTCCTCAAAACCAAAGAAATCCGTTATAACGCGTGACTGTCTGTGAAATCACCCAGCGTAAAGCCAGCTTCGCTGAACATGTCTCTTATCTGCTTGTCTCTATAATCCCCTGACCTATGCTCCTCAGAGCCCAGTGTTTACCTGACAGGTGGGTTCTTGTTCATGAACATCTGGATGGCCTTTTCATCCTCCAGATCAATCTTCACCTCTGAGCCACCTTCTCCTTGCTCTTCGAGATCGGGCCATTCCTCATCCGACTCGACATCCTTACTGCTCGGTCCTGCTGTGAAATAAACACTCTCAATAACTACACACCTTGGTTTATTTAGCCATGTATAAATAGCTAGTGTTATAGCAGCTATAAACAGTCATTCCCTCAGCAGCCTCTCTTTATTCTCTCTCTAAGTTAATGAGAAAAAAAAAAAGCACTGCATGTTACGCATGTGTGTGAGAAAGCGCAGCGCAGTGTAAACTCCTCTGTCCTGAAGATGTGGAACCCTTACAGTTCCAGCTTTACCTCTGCCTGTTACACAGCGCTCACACTGGACACTCCTTCACATAGGACACACACACACCTCCTTACAGAAAACGCTTTTAATCTGTTTAAACTTTGACATTAAATACCTCGTGGTGGCTTAAAACGGTTAGTGAGTGTGTTTAATATGGACTGTGTGTGTTTAATATGAGAGAGAGCGATAGCGCGCGCGCGTGCGACAGAGAGAGAGAGAGACTCTGACCCAGCAGTGTAGACGGCTGCTTTTTCTTCTGCATGTCCACCTCAGGACTCAGGCCGTACTCCCCCTGCAGCTCCTCCTGCTGAATGCGGGCCTGCTGCAGGATTTTGCGGGACAGTTTCTCATCCACATATTCATCCTCCTCCCGAGCTTCATCTCTGCGCTTCTTCTCTCTGTGTGTGGAGCGAAGAGCCGTGTCTCCCTGCAGGATCTGATCCGCCAGAGGGACAGAGCCAGGGGCAGGGGCAGAGCCCCGGGTGCGCTCCGCTTTACTCCGCTTCACCTTCGGCATCGCCGCTAAACCTCACTGTCCACGCCGGAAACTGCGCTTCAACTTCTAAGTACTTCGGAAACACACAGTAAACACAGCGCGAAAGGCTTCTACTGTCCGAACACAAACACGTGGTTTTTTTTTTTTTACCTCAGAGCAAATGGCGAACGCACATGCGCAGATCACCTCGCGCGCACAGACACACACACGTTTCTGTTTACCTTCCGGTCAAAATTCTTACATATTTTAAACAACAAACTCTCAAACTGCACTGGATTGTTGGCATAAATATCACACAGAGATATTCACAAAAATCACCTCACTTTATTTACTTACCGCGTTAGAACCGGTGTGAACCGGAAACTGTTGTAGGACCCCGGAAGAGATTCTACGTAGCAATTTTTGATTTGCGACAGCCGAACATTTTTTGAATATAGCTGTATAAAATGGGAGTTACATGGTAAGCGTAATGTTTGACATGGCAAATTACTTTTTACTTCTTTTTTGTGTTTGAATTAAACTCGTTGCTTTAATGGTTTTCGGTTAAATTAACAATGTTTATATGATACTGGTCCTTCTCTGTGTGTGTAAGTAATGAGGACATTTCAGCTGTGATTCTGTTCATTTCTAAAACAGCAGCAGCTGCTTCTTTACTCCTATTATTACTTTTAAATACACCACGTGTTCGATTTTACCGAAAGTGATTTTTTTTATGTGATTGAAGATCGTCACTACTACTACTACTACTACTAATAATAATAATAATAATTTGCACTGTTCACCAAGGAAATTTAAGAGTATACATTTTCTCAGAGGTTAAAACATTAGCATCTCCATAACGTTGTTCCTCAGATAGGTGTATAGAATAACAGTAGTGTATGTCAGTGTGTGTCAGGTGCCGGTGGTGGAGGGGAAGAGTGTCCAGCAGACGGTGGAGCAGCTACATAAGAGACTGGAGCAGCTCGGGGCAGTGAAACAGGGCAGCTTCTTCGTGGACTGTGAGACATATCATGCAACAGCAAACACAGGAGGTAAAATATCACACACACACAAACCTTACTACACTCAGTGCACTATCACCTAGTAAACATCACATCAGCATTGTGATTGCTTGGGGGTGGGGCTTATGCAGAAGTGCCGACAGATTAGCCCTGCACACTTTATACAGCACAAGGACACTTTGACAAGTCTCTTTGATTCTTTAATTCAGAATGATTCAGGCTTGGTAATGAGGATTGTGACCAAAATCTGTGTGTGTGTGTGTGTGTGTGTGTATCAGCTCAGCCCTCTAAGCTCCTCTATGTGATGCATAACTCGGAGACACCTCTCAGTTGTTTGGCACTGTTTGATGGCGGCCCCACGCTGGCGGCAGATGCTAACTTCGACGTGCTTATGGTGAAGCTGAAGAGCCACTTCCAGAATGCTAAAGGTCACAAGGTGGAAAGCCGTGGTGCCCGCTATCGCTATGCCGATTTCCTGATTAAGGTTGGCACGGTAACGATGAGCTCCAGCGCACGGGGGATCTCGGTGGAGGTCAGAAGTCACACACACAGCTCCACACAAACAGAGAGCTGTTCATGAGATTTACACAGTGTGTGTGTGTGTGTGTGTGTGTGTGTGTGTGTGTGCGTGCGTGCATGCGCAGGTGGAGTACACGGCTTGTGTGGTTCCTGGTGACTGCTGGAACCTGATGAAGGAGTTCATGCAGAGTTTTCTGGGCTCCAATGTTCCTGAACTGCCCTCCGTCTTCAGCGGTAAGGCAGAGGGTCTGTTTGTTCCAGCCGACTGCATGGATACCATGAACCAGTACCTCGAACTCTTCAGCAAAATCCGCAAACAGCAGGTGCTGCCGGGGAGCGGTGTGCGCTGAGAGCTACACACACACAAAAACAAAGTCCAGGCTGGAAAGAAGAAACCAGACGCAGAACTGCTGTGAAACAGAACTCTTTTAGCGCTGGACAAGCAATGCGGGAAAAATTCACAAATCACACTTCCAAGTTCTCAGCTGTGTGTTTTCTTCACTTTTTAAAAAAACTTCATCTGCTGAAGCAGACAAACAGAGTCAGCGAACACTTTGACTGAGCTTTTATGGGGTTTTCTTTTGTAAAGAAAATTTCTCTAAAATAAAGAATTCAGTTGAATTATAGAATGAATATTGTCATTTATTAATTAAGGAATAAAATATGAAGGAGCTGTCACACAGACTGACACAAAGCTGACGGCTATCATGCCAAAGCGGAGTCTTATCCTATAACATCACGTCGTCCGTTTTATACATTTATAGTTACATTAATGTTGATGAAACGAGTGAATCCCTGTCGTCACTCGCGTTATAGCAGCTATAAACAGCCGTTCCCTCACCAGCCTCTCTTTATTCTCTCTCTTAAATCCGTGTGATGTGAGTGAGAAAGCGCAGTGCAGTGTAAACTCCTCCGTCCTGAAGATGTGGAACCCTTACAGCTCCAGCTTTACCTCTGCCTGTTACACAGCACTCACACTGGAGACTCCTTACAGAAACAGCATGAGCTGTTGGTATAGAAACAGTGACCTATTAGAAGTAGCGTATTAACATAAAGCTGCAATGTGCAGCCGCACTACTATCAGAGCTGCTGTTATAGAGAATTAATCAGCACCTCCTGACCAATCAGAATCCAGAACACAGGAGCAGCTTGGGACAGGTTCATATAAGCTACAATTTACATCATATTATAATTTATTCAGTATGTATATGTGTATTGTTTATTCGCATGTATAACTAATATTGCTATTTTTATTTAAATTTATTATTCTATATGTAGGATGGATTAATATTTAAGTCTTCATTTTTATTCAGTTTCCCTCTAAAAAAGCTTTTTATAAATATTTCTTTGCGTGTTCAGCTAAATGAGCCGAAATGATTTTCATAATAAACAGAAGTTTCTGATGAGAATCCCGGAGTTTTATTCCCAGCTCACACCGGACAAACCGAGAAGCTCCTGTTAGCCCCGCCTCTGCGTCACGACGTCTCTGACGTCAGTCTGGCGCGACTGGCGTGACCAACAGCCAATAAGCTTCAACGCTTATCACGTTCACAACCAATCAGAAAAGAGGCAACTGAAAACTGAATCCCAAATGGCTCCTCATTGGATGTATAGTGCACTATATACAGTGTGGAGCGCCGTTACTGTTTTTAACCTATGTAGTGCACTGTGTAGGGAGCAGGCAACCATTAGGGACACAGCCTCTGATTCTGTCCGGGTCCGGTTGAACCCAAAAAAAAAAAGAAAAAAAAAGAAAAAGAATCCGTGACAGCTCGCGTGCGGAAGATGATGAGGGTAAATAAAAAGCCGCATACAAACAGAGAAATGAGCGGAAATATTCCACCCGGAGAGTTTTGCGATTAATTCTCTCTCATATGTTGAGTGTTTAGCGGGAGGAAGATGGCCAGACTCTAAACTTTACATTTTTGTTCTCGCTGTTGGTTTATATAGCGGATCCCGGACTTTAATCCGAGCTCGAGCTCCCGGTGCTTTTTTGTTTAAAGATTTTAAAACAAGTTTATTTTCAGCTAAATAATTTTTGACGCTGATGAAGAATAAATCCCGGAGCTGCGTGCCGGATTTGCCGTGGCAGTAACTCCGTACGATGAAGTTTTTACTGACTGATTAATCTTTAGGCTCGGTCTAAAGAGCGCTCTTTGTTCTGAGGTAAGTACTAAGGATGCTAGGCTAGCTCACTAGCTTAGCTTAGTTAGCATTAGCATTAGCTTACCGGCACCCGGCTAGTGCGGCTTGCTAACTTCTCTTTCTCAGTTAAATAAAAAGGATTTCTGTCTGCTTGCAGTAAAGGGAAGACGCGAAGCTGCTGTTGTTCTGTACCGAGACAATCTGAGGCACTTTTAAGAGCACTTGGTCTATGGTGATACAATGGCACGAGCGCTTACAAATATTTAAATTCTCGAGTTTTGGTCAGAGAGCGATGAAGTGAAGTATCGCGATATTTGAGTTGCTCGCGCTCATTTCACGGGAATTCAGTTTGAGGCTTTTTCCCACTGCACCGTGGCAGCAGGGACCGGAAGCTCCTGTTTTTTCCCCATCAGTCACCAGTTGAGTGCCGAAGATCAGACTGTGGTACTTTCGGTGGGACAGGAAAGGTGTTGTGCTTTAAGCTGCGTTCTCTCCTCTCACATCCATCTGTTCATGATTCAGGTGAACATCTGCTCCAGCCTCAACACCACTCTGTTTACTTTCTCAGCGTCTGATCAACTCAGCGGTGTGACACTTCCTGTCCCGTCTGACGACCCAGACGCGGCATTGCTCTGTGACTGTTCTGCGATGTCACGGTGTTGAGCCGACCTGACGGCATGTTCACGGTTCTCCATGGCAGTATGACACGAGGCTGCTGCTGAGGAGGAAATCTTCGCTCTGAGGTTGTGATGCTCAGCGCATGCTCCATCACTTCTTTATGAGTCCACTTTCTCAGTAAGTCCCATAACTCCACTCCCTGTGTGGATAACAGGAATATATCTGCTGTGTTTTTTGTATTATTATAAATTATAAGTGTCTGTGTGTGTGTGTGTGTGTGTGTGTGTGTGTGTGTGTGTGTGTTGCCCCCCTCAGCTCCGGTCCCACCATGCCGCAGTGCTGTGGCTCCTGACTGTTGAGGGCTGATGAGTGTTTGGGAGCTATGGAGCGCTGCAAGCACGTGGTGCGTCTGCGTTTGGGACAAGACCACTCCATCCTGAACCCTCAGAAGTGGCGCTGTGTGGACTGCAACACTACAGAGTCTGTGTGGGCGTGTCTCAAATGCTCGCATGTGGCTTGCGGTCATTACATCGACGAGCACTCGCTGCAGCACTACCGAGAGACGCAGCACCCGCTCGCCATGGAGGTGCGACAGTTGGACGTGTTCTGTTTTGCGTGTGGCGATTACGTCCTGAACGACAACGCAGAGGGCGACCTGAAGCTCCTGCGGGGGGCGCTGTCCACCGTGCGGGATGCCGGGCGCCGCTCC
Organism: Notoglanidium macrostoma; assembly: GCA_030068235.1. Lineage (NCBI taxonomy): Eukaryota > Metazoa > Chordata > Actinopteri > Siluriformes > Auchenoglanididae > Notoglanidium > Notoglanidium macrostoma. The sequence continues at coordinate 18,433,231 of JAQQZR010000016.1, forward strand.
ATGCGTTCTGCGTCGTTATCGTCTCCGAACTCAGTGAGCGGCGAGGGGGCGGGGCTCGTGCAGGTCGCACTGAGGCACCGTCGGCGTGTGCTGCTAGCGTCTGCTTTCCGGAGCTGGAGGACGCGGCAACAAGAGGAGCAGAAAAAACTGGAACAGGAAAAAGAGGAGCTTCGGCGGCAGCGGAAGGAAATGAAGAAGAGGATCCTGGGAGATGACGGCAACGCACCACCGAGGAAAAGCGCACGTCTCCTGACGCAGGCGCCGCGGCCACTCGTCGCACTCATTCCGAGAAAATTCCGAGACCCGCCCGAAAAAGCGCCACTTCCCAGTAAGACTTTGGCAAAGAATCCCAGAAAGCCGCTCCGTACTGTGAAATCTGGCATGGCGGGAAAGCGGACCACGTCGTCTTTTCTGTTAGCAAGACGCAGACGGTTAGCGCCGGGCGTCACGGGACTGCGTAACCTCGGCAACACGTGCTACATGAACTCCATCCTACAAGTGCTGAGCCACTTGCGTAAGTTCAGGGAGTGTTTCCTCGCACTGGATCTGTGTGAGACGGAGCAGCTGCTGCTCGCTAAAACGCAAGGCATGATGAGAGGAGAGAAACTGGCGCAGCCCAAAGACACTCGCTCTTCATCTCTATCCGGCCAGCAGGTCGTTCTTTAACCCTAAACGTTTAGATTTATTTATTTATTCCGGGGTGTGAGATGCAGCGTGTTGTTGTGGTTGTGATTGCAGGTGTCTCTGTGCCAGGAGTTGCACACTCTGTTCAGGGTGATGTGGTCGGGCCGCTGGACGCTAGTGTCTCCGTTCGCCATGCTGCACTCGGTGTGGAATGTCATCCCGGCATTCCGAGGCTGCGATCAGCAGGACGCGCAGGAGTTCCTGTGTGAGCTGCTGGATAAGGTGCAGCAGGAGCTCGAGGCAGACGGCGGCTACGGCGCGAAACGCCAACACACACGCACACGCATCGTCATCCCCATCACACAGAGGAAACTCTCCAAACAGGTGCTCAAGGTCCTCAACACCATCTTCCACGGCCAGCTGCTCAGCCAGGTCAGTCAGCACACACAAACCGGTTCAATCTGCCCTGTGGGGAGAAATCTGTGGTAAACTGCATTACAGTGAAACATGGAGCAGGTCAGGCGGACAGGGTGCTTGTTTACGTCGTGAGTAAAATACTTTTAGAACATTTATATATTTAATTTAAATTAAGTCAGATTTCTAGTTTTTTCCTTGTGCACATTTATTTCAACACATTACAGGGAGAGTCGTGAACATTTTTACTTTTACCTACATGAAGTCTCCAAACTGATGTTTTAATTAATCTGGAGTTTGAAGGACCGAACAGGTATTAAAATAAATCTAAATATTTTGGAGCAGATGCCTCCGTAACTAGTGTTTACGATCTCCTCCTGCAGTCCGGCTCTGTTCACGGTTTGTTCTGAAGAGCACTCGTGCGTGTTCGTAAACGGACAGACGGATAACTCGCGTGTGTATAACGTGTTTGTGCCCCTGAGAGATGGCTCTGTACGTCAGAGCTCACACAGTGCATCACGGCGCTGATGATCTCCACAGCTTCACGCTGCTCCTCGTCTTCAAGCGTCACCTCCACAACCTGCTAAATATTACAGCTGTCAGCTTTAATCAGATTTTCACTGTGCGCGCGTGGGTGTGTGTGTGTGTGTGTGTGTGTGTGCGTGTGCACGTGCGCATGGGTGTGCGCATGGGTGTGCTTCCTGTCCAGGTGACGTGTCTGTCGTGTAAGCGTAAATCGAACACGGTGGAGCCGTTCTGGGATTTGTCTCTAGAGTTTCCTGAGCGTTATCACAGCGTGGCCAAGCTGAGCCAGGCGTCCTCTCAGAGCTGCTCTCTGACAGAGATGCTGAGCAAGTTCACCGAGACCGAGGCTCTGGAGGGACGCATCTACAACTGTAACTACTGCAACAGTGAGCGCACACACACACACACACACACACACACACACACACACGGTTAATGAGCAAGTTCAGTTTAGTGGGATTCCTTTAAAAGTGTACATGATGCTGCTGAACCCAAAGAACTGACTGGATGTGTGAGCCATTTGTCATGTTTGTTATTTTTTTTTTGTGTGTGTGTGTTTGTGTGTGTGTGTGTGTTTGTGTGTGTTTGTGTGTGTGTGTGTGTGTGTGTGTGTGTGTGTGTGTGTGTGTGTGTGTGTGTCAGGAAAAAGACGCAAGTCGTCCCACAAACCGCTGGCTCTGTCCGAGGCCTGTAAACAGCTGCTGATTTATCGCTTACCTCAGGTGCTGCGACTTCACCTTAAACGCTTCCGGTACGTTTTACTAACACACACACACACTTTTTTTTGTTAGTACTGAAACCTTTAAGAGCTCTGTGTGACAGACGTGTGAAATACAATGAATAGTGATGTGTTTTACATGTTGTTCTGTTCCTGTGCCTCTGGGTGGGTTATCTCATGTTCAGATGTTAATAATTCACAGGGTAAAATTAAAGGAAAGTAAATGGAAGTAAACAAGGCTAAAGTATATCTAACAGGTTATGTAACTGTATATGTAGTTATATATGTTAGTGTGAGGCTGTACTGTGGGGAGGAAATCTTGCAGTGTTTATAGTGTTTCAGAAACAACCTTTTGAAAAATGGTAAAAAGGAAATAATGTGAAAAATGCCATGCTGGATTGGATCAGGTGATTATCATGCAGAGAATGTATTATATTACACACCATTTAAACTTAATCAAGTTGTTTGTGTGCGTGCGTGCGTGTGTAGCTGGTCGGGCCGGAACCACAGGGAGAAAATCGGCGTTCACGTGGCGTTTGATCAGGTTCTGAACATGGAGCCATACTGCTGTTCTGATGCATCGCAGGTCTTCACCTACGACCTCTCTGCTGTTGTGATGCATCATGGGAAAGGCTTTGGCTCAGGACACTATACTGCCTACTGCTACAACACGGAGGGGGGTGAGTGGGGCAGAAAAACACTCACAATGCACTGAACGTTTTGTGTTTGTCTTCAAACAAGTGCCGTAGTTAATAAACAAGCGGCTCATAAATACCTCACGAATACGTCAGTAGATTAAAGACTTCAGGAATAAATAGGCGCTTTCAGACCAAACAGTTCTAGGGACATTTTAATAGGAACTACCCCCTGGGGAGCTCCCCTGAGCTTCCACACACACACCTTCACAGGCTTTTTTTCTGTTCGCATTCACACCTCCAGCAGGACCGCCGAAGAGACATGAGCGGCATCAAATCACTGTATTTCCTCAGTCACATATCGGCTCAATAAAGTCTGGACTTCACCGTCTCTCCCTTTATCCCTGTTTTTATCTTTCATTTTTAACACTAAGGTTAAGAGCTGCCGTTTACACGGTTACCGCTTTACATGGATTTAAGGCTGAACCCGACTCAGAGCGTTTCCTGTCGGACTGGATTCGGCTTTTCAGTACGAAGACACGAAGAATTTTCATATAGACTGTCCGGCAATTGGAAAATCCACTGGTGATGATTTTCTTCAGTGATGTTAGTGATGATTTCAGCCATGTCACGTATTCGCCCCTTTACGTTTCTACCGTGTGGATTTGTCTGAATAACGAGACACGCAGCACACACGCATTTCTGTTTAAATCAGACTCTTCTAGCCTGTTTGTTTTATTTCTCTTTACTCGGCCAGCCTCTCCACCTCAGCTTTCAGCTCCTCTCACCTGGTAACCAGCGCATGCCTTCACGTGCATTTGTTTAGCAGCACATTTGTGTACGTTTCGGTCTGTTTTTTTCCTGTTAAAGCACACTGAGTGAAAAACAGCAAAAAGCAGACCGCACGAGTCGCAGGATCTCACTACACTCAAGTCTGGACCGTTCACTGTACACACGCGTCTCTCATGGTTCCTCTTGTGCTGGGAGAGGAACCAAAAAAGTCCCTAAAAGCAGCATTCTAAGAATTTAAATCATTCCCAGTTCCTGCAGTGCGAACACACAATGGGGGTACCTCCTCCAACAGTTCAAGAACTATGAAAAGTTCCTCTGGTCTGAAAAGGTCTATTAGCTCCCTCTAGTGGCACAGTGTGATAAATACCATTGCATTCATCTACACAGTTTCTTTCACATGTGTGTAAAGAGAATCACTATCTCTGATCACTCAGAGGAACTTTAATAATTAACTCTGTGTGTTTGTGTGTGTGTAGGTTTCTGGGTCCACTGTAACGACTCAGAGATGAACGTGTGTAGCGTGGAGGAGGTCTGCAGCACTCAGGCGTACATCCTGTTCTACACACAACGATCATCGTAAAGAGACTCAACAAACACACACCTGTGTGTAGTACTGACTGAACAAACCAATCTGCGTGTGTGTGTGTGAATGAGAGAGAGAGAGAGAGAGGGGGAAACATGCCTATTCTAGCCAGCACACGTGTTTAGGTCAGGTCTGATTCGCTGTCACGTGGCTCAGCTATATTTTTCCACTGAGGTATTTTACAATAAAGACGAGGTTCATCACTCATGGCACTTTTCCACCGATGAGGAGCCGGATCTAGAACCGTTCCATGCTTTTCTGAGCTGGTTCTGAGTACTTACAGGGTGCTGCACAGCAACCTTTCATTCCATCACAATAATTTATCAGTTGACATGTATTCCCTGCCTGTTCCTCGGGATACGAGTGATGTCACATGCTCTCAGCATGCGTCTGATTGGGCCAGGGGCGTGACTTAGCTGTAAGTAATGATTAAACACACCAGCAAAAAAATGACCTTCGTGGTTCTGTTGAGTTTTATTACACAATCAGTTTATGTACATAAATCTTACTTCAACAGTCGATTCAGACGTCTGGATGGTTGGATGGCCCTTTGTTGCCTTGACAACAGCAGGTTAGAGCAGCTGCACCTCCAGAACACACAGATGTAATCAGGGTTTGTACCTGTGCTCTTGTATCTGTGAAATCTGAAGACGGTGGTGTGTTTGGGGAGCGCCACGCCTGCTGACGGCGTGTTTCGGCTTCACGTCTGTGGAAAAGTTGCATCAGCTCTGACCTCAAGTTCCTTTTAGATCTCAGAGATTTTCTACACACTAAAACCGCTCACACACACGTACAGACACATGCACATGCAGTGTGTACTCATCTAGGGCATTCAGGACCAGCGTCCTCACACTGGAGCTTCAGGAACTCAACACGCCCCACACTGCCGGAGGGAGGAGCTCGGCACGCTGCGGTCGGGGCGAGCGGAGAGATGGACGAGTGCAGACGGAGGGATGTTCGAGCTCCCACTGCTTGTGAAGGTTTACTGCAGGACTGAGACAACTGTCTGAAATAATTCCATCATCAAACTTCCCCCACGCGCCAATCAGGAAATGCTCAGCTTTGTGATACGGTTCTTCTTTTCTACTGTGGTTTCTAACGTGCATAGTGAACTGTGTGTGCTGGGGGGCGGGGCTACCTGCACCTGGGAATCTGATGGGAGGGGGCACTTGCACCTAAGACTGAATGGGATTAAGGGGGTAGGGGGGCATCTGGGGTGAGGGGGAATCGTTTACTTTAGTCAATTACTGACCAGAACAATCTGATGACCATGAATGTCTTCGTGTGTGTGTGTGTGAGTGTGAGAGAGAGAGAGAGAGAGCACGTGTATGTGTGTGTGTCTGTGTGTAGGACTGCAGGGGTTTTACAGTGACCTCTGACCTCATGATCTTGTTCTATATCGTGGAGCACCAGTTATCAACTTTATTGATCTGGGTTTGGCCTGGTAGTGATTAAAGTTATTACAACACAATCCTGAGTCGTTACTGTGTTTATAAAGCCAAACAAACACACACATGGCCCTCAGGATTCTACCACGAGCTAGTTATAATAATGCTGGCATTCACGTTTAACCCTCATGTGCTAAGAGCTATCACGTCACTCAGGAGGAATCCGATCGACTTCTCTCACGTGTGAGGTTACGATACAGCCTCAGAATATGAGCAGTTTTCATCCATTTAGTCTTACACAGTACATCACTCAATTGTAGCTTGACGCTTAGGAACCCTGATGTTGTGACAGTGTCATCTAAAAGATTTGAAACTAACACAATGACACCCTGACTTTAATCCCATGTGTGACGGAATGTTCTAGAATACAGCACACTGTAACTACACCACCAGTGAATTACACACTAATATGAGATCATAACTCGCACACACACTGACACAGAGTGTTATAGAGGGTGTCTCAACCTCAGAGCTGTTTCCTCTCTGGTCCTGTAACAGCATGATGTCATGCAGGATGTGGTGAGACAGGTCTCAGGAGCTCTCGTCTCTCCTCAAAGCCACGTAAGAGAAACTGCCCTCGCATCATGGATTAGAAACAGCAAAGCTGAGGCGTTTCACAGGATCTTCCCCGCACACCCACAGTGAGGTGAGGAGCGCAGTGTTCAGCAGAGGTGCAGAAACCACACCGCTCCAGCGAAGCGCACACTCCTGCTCAGATGATCCTCCAATACGAGGGAATGATGTGCACTTTTTCTTGAGTTAAAGTACTAGAGTACTGTTGTTTAAAAATGCTTACATATTCCAAAGTACTTTTTAATGTTTTCAGCGCTTAACGTTTTCTTTTAAATGCCAGTGTACTGTTGTTTTGTCGCCACCATGTATTTACAGACCCTGAAGACTGAAGCAGCCTACTGAACGCACAAAGCCACTCACAGTCGTTTGCCCAACCATAACAAAAACTGCAAGTACCAGAAGCACAGACAACTCCATTTAAACTGTTCACCAGGAATTAAACAGACGTCACATACCTCGCCATGCTTTCTCTGGCTGGAGGTGAAGGTGTTGTAGGCAGTGATGAAGTTTGTGAGGCAAACAGAGCAAACACTTAAAACAATACGAATCTTTTTTCATTTCAAATATCTCAAACCTGGACGTAAGAAAGTAAAAGTCATAATAATTTTCCCAAAAATTTAATGAGTCTCAGGTTCAGAGCTCAGATACTCCAAAGATGTACTCAGGTAGCTGTACTGCATTTACTGTCCACCCCACTGTTTACACTGATTCTGGAGGATAGACGTGTGACGTCATCGCGACTTTTCACCTTTATGTCGGTTAAAAAATCGGTAAACCTTTGGGTATTTTTTGAGAGATCATTTTTTCCTTAACTCTCTTTTTATGAGATGTTTCTGAATGACTGTCTGATAAAAAAACAAAGAGATGAATAAAATACTGATTTACAAAAGCACTGAAAACAGGTTACTGATACTAAAACCAGGACATGATGACAGAAATCTAATTAATAAACTAATGAACATTAAAAAACATGAGAAACATTTACTTAAAAAAAAAAAAAAACTATTTGCAACCTTCATAATCAAGTCATACATTTTAATCCTCATACCTTAGCCTTTTCTTCTTATTTCTACTTGTTTTCTAAAAGCTTTTAGTAGTCAATAATGACGCAAAATCCATCCATTATCCTTAGGAAATTATTTACTTATGTACACAACTGTACTATTGACCCATTAAAATATATATATTCACAATTATAATGTCTTCAATAAGCGTATTGTATCATATAACTTTAAATTAAAATAAACAGCATTAATCTACGTTTGTCATTTTTTTAGTCATTTTAAAGTGTGTTAAAATAATATGAGCTGTAGATAATAATGGGAGAAAATAACTAATGCAGAAAATTCGATTACAATCATGAGATTATTTCCATACGCTGCCATCTAGTGGCCAGAAGAAGAAGCAGCTCTGTTGTTCTGTAACGTACAATGAAATTTTGTTTGGCAAGAATCCTGGAGCGGTTTTAACCAGTAATGGACACACTGTGCAGACTGAAGTGTTATTGCACTGATTTAGCTCAGTCTGAATTGCACACTATCCAACGTTAGCAGCCCTAAATCCTAAACCCAGCATCTCAAAGCAATTCATGACTCTGGAGTCAGAGCAACTGGTGGTCATTCCAGCATTGCACTGTTGATTTCTTGGGCACAGAGAGGATGGTGCTGGATTTGACATGATTCTGCTTCCTGTGTGAACAGAGACCTGTACAGTCCTTACAGCTGGTTTTGTTTTGCAGACCAGGGCACAGAAATACGCACACGTGTTCAGACAGTCCTAGGAGTGGGGATGGGGAGGATTCGTAGCCTTATGCAATGCTGGTGTAGACCTGGTCCAAGATGTTAGCTTCTCTTGTAAGGAAGTGTACAAACGTGGATTTCAAGCAGGAATCACAGCTCTCAGATGTACTGTACAGTACATTAATGAATGGAAAGCAAATGTATGTTTTAAATAGGTTTGCTAGGTTTGGGGTAAAAATGCATCCTGAAGAATTTGCTGTGTATAAACCTGATTGGGAGATAAAGAGTATCTCTGCAATATATGTATTCTGTCGTAAAAAGAAAGACACGCTAACACGCAGGTCTGTAAATGTGTTTATTAAGATTACAGTGCAGTATTTGGTGGATTTTTAGCAAACAGGGTATAAATATGAAAAGTGAGTGAACATGCCAGTGATGGTGTAGCTGTGCCTCTGTGCAGTATTGCGATTATAAAATAGCCATGATGTCCGTTCCCTCAGCAGTACTCTCAGGAAAGAGAAAGACACATACAATCGGATTTGATTCTTTTGTAATCGACTGACACAAGTATACATTTTGTAAAACAGTTAACGTGATGCCATCGTGGTGGATAGAAACGTGGATGAACATGATTGTATGATGTCATGCAGAGCGCTGACACGTAAACGTTCACCAAAACGCAGCAGTGCCATCACTTTCAAGTTCAAAGTCTCGGCTTTCTGCTGACTCCAACATTACTTTATTATCTGTACTCTAAATATCAGCCAATATGGAATATAGTGGTGCAATCAAAACCGTTGCTAGGCAACTACAGTTTTCAAGCAAAAGTTAGCTAAAAACAAGGCTAACAATTTAGCTAGCAAGCAAGTGTTTTAAAGGGACCATGTAAAGACACAGTGAGAGCTGAAAGACACAGTACCATCAGGAACATCAACATTTACCTCAGATGTGTGGGCAAATTACAAAAAACACACTTAGCATCAACTGCTAACACAAATAAGTTTCGCATCAACGTTGTAACACAATTCAACAACACAAATAAAACACTGTGCCATTTATTCAAACTTTCAGAATGATTAGAAGTGGTTTAGTTTATGTTAGACTTTTGCAAAGTGAGATACTGTTTGCTAATCGGAGACAGTGACATGCTGCTAGCTTAATTACACAATACAGTGGTTTCCTCAGCACTCGTTTGCTTGCTAGCACATTTTGTAGTCATGTGGCAGCTGCAGGAGAGGTGACACTAAAGTGCAGGGTTATTGATCAACATATTTGGCAGAGCGCTAGCTTCTACATCTGAACACTGCGTTCTGATTCACAGCCACACTTACCTACTGTATTTCATAATAACATCGACACAGTATGAAAGCCGAGACTTTATTACAACAGAAATATATAAAACGCTGAAAATGGCCCGGAATCAAGTGTGCAGCCTTAAATCTGCCGTCACGATTTGACACATAGATAACAAACAAAATCCCGATGATGTCATGCAACAACATTCAATCCTCCTGAAGGGTGAAAAAATCTATAGACGCCCTTCCCATGTGTCCATCATCCTTTCTTCTCTTTCAGACGGTCAGACGAAAGAGTGTAAAGCTGATTTGTCTCTGGTACTGTATGGTCTCACACATGCCATAGTTCCTGGACTATAAGTTACATTCGTTTTCTTATGTCATGATGGTACTCGGTCTACACAGCGTTTCAGTGCCCCCTAGTGTTAGTGTTGCTGTAGCTCAGCACTGCATAGAGACTGTATAAATACCTAGATACTGCACTGGATGGCATTGTTTAATTCTACTTTATACATGGACGTTACAGACCTTAAAAAAAGGCATTACATTTCACAAGAAGGTGTTTTATTTGAGAAACTTGCGTGATGTTGATCACGACCGTCACTGATACATGTGACGAGAGCTATAAACTCCATAGCTGTCGTCATCATACACTTTAACACAAGGCTGTTACTTGAAGTGTAAGGCTTAGATGATGGTTTACGGTTATCACGACTTCACTACTGCTACAACAGAGTCTGTTTTACAGTTCGCCTTCGCGAAATCTTATAATATTGCGTCACTGATAAACGCTACTAACTGTCGTGAAAAAGGTTATTTGTACAACACAAATAAAACCTTCATTTTTCTGTTACTCAATCACATAATAGACACTGCAGTGCCGGTATGTGTGGAGACTGTAGCACGCCAGTATAGCGCATCTCGCTCTGCTAAACAGCAATCAGTAGCAAATGCCATATCCAGGTATTCAGATCTACGCAGCTCTGTATTGTTTAAAGTAGAAGTAGCACACCAAAAGAGGCTGGCTACCTTAGAGCAGATTTAACCAACTGAACACAATATGAAGTTAAACTTAATAATTTTGAATCATTCAGATCAGGTCAGTCCTGTTCACTCTGTTTTGGGAGTGGATGTGTGGGAGTCCAGCGTGCAGCGTCTGTGGTACAGGAGCCCCAGGAGTTTCAGTGAACTTCGACCCCCGGCTACAATAGTGCTAATTTCCGCTACTGAAGGTGTTTAGTATGATGTTAGCACCAAGCTAACAGTAGGTAGTGAAGCTGAACCTTTAACCATCTTTTAACTGCTGGAGATCACACTTACCATAAATACACAAATAAATGTGCAACCTACTATTAGCTTAAATCTAAAATGATTGCAGGCAAGAAAACACTTCTTATAGCCCAAAAAATATGGTATTTAAATTTGATAAGTTAAATGGGAGTGTTTTTGGGCCACAACAGCGTGCTGAACTCCAGATATGCACCGAATACAGACAGGTCTGGTGTAAATGGGACGTGTCCCACTTACTGTCTCTGTGGTAGTAACAGTGTTTATGTGAGGGGCTTCATCAGCTCTTCACGGACACATTAGCAAGGGGCGGAACTCTGAGGTCATGTGACTCAACCAGAGAGGAAGCAGAGTTCGAGCCAGTCCCAGTGCTTCCAGAGCGTTATGAGGAAGAGGGTGAAGGCAACAGAGGAGGCGATGCGGGTGCGGGTCTTCATGAGCGGGGTGATGAAGTTGGCCACAGTGGAGACAAAGACAAGCAGCACGGCCATGAGAGCTAGCAGCACGCTAATGAGCTTCCCGAGCAGGGCGCGCGCGTTAGCATTCTCCACACCCTCCAACTGCACCACCTGCTGCTGCTGCTGCTGCAACTCCAGCTTACTGACACGTGTCAGACATGACTCCACTGCTTCCTGAACACACACACACACACACATCGAGATGACTAATCAAATATGAGCACCAATAGATGCCAATATGCAAATGAAGACCATACAGCACTGTACTATATACACTATACAGCCAAAAGTACTTCTGCCATGTGCACCTCTGACCATCACACAGATCTGTGATTATTTTCAACCCTGTCACCACAAAGTCTGAATCACACAGTTGTACAGTACAGAGCATCTCTGTGTGCTGCAGCGTTACAGTTTCCCTTCACTGGAACTAAGAGGCCCAAACCTGCCCCAGCATGACGATGCCCCTGTGCACAAAGCA
>JAQQZR010000016.1:18524706-18535527 GCA_030068235.1 Notoglanidium macrostoma
CCCCCCCCCCCACACCCACACACACACACACACACACACACACACACACACACACACACTTATGCATAATTACGTATAGAAATGCACTTATCAGGGTTCACACTAAGACGTGGTTTGTGAAGGTGGATGTTGTTGCTGCGTCACACTGAAGAGTCACCAGAAAAGGGAACGTCATAACTCTGTGCTGTATTAGCCTGATAGCTAATGGGCTAATTAGAAGCAAGTTTATGAGATTAGCGCTTTCCATAAATTCAGCTAAAGCTTCAGACAGGAAGAGGCTCGGTCCTGTCCAGCAGAGGCTACAGCAGATATTATACATGGGGGTGCCAATAATTCTGAAAAAGCACAATATAAAAAACTTTATATATTTAAAAATTGTAGTATTAAAGTGTTTAATCTAAAAATATCTCAAGATAGAACTGCATGTGTTTTCATTAAAATTTTGCCAGTATTTCTGCAATTTGATCATTTCAACTAATGGGAAATGTGTGTGTGTGTGTTTTAGGTGAGTGCGCAGGATCTGAGGTACATACGGAACCATGAGGCTCTACGGATCCTGGGCAACTACGAGCAGCCAATCACAGTGCAGATCGAAGGGCGAAGAGGGCGGAGCTTACAGTATCATAGGTCATCAGACAGCAGCACACAGACGGAGCGACCGTGGGACAACGTCACCTCCGACAGGTGTGTGTGTGTGTGACTAGCTGGAAGTCACAGGAGATGACTGCTATAATGTATTGTGATAATGCATTGTGGATCTTTAGGTTCTCCTTGGCGAGAAACATGTGACTGTTTTATAGAAACATGATTGGATGTTAGCATGACATGCTGCATTCCGCTGCACAACGAGTTTCAGAGGAGGCTTTTTTTTAATCCTTCAGGAGGTCGGATAAACTCACAGCTTTTAATAAACGATGGTCTAATTTTAATAAACTGGCTGCTGCCAGATTCTGTGGGATTTAAAGAGAAGTGTGAAGAGACGACAGGCGTGTGGAGGAGTGAGATGATTTACAGATACACTCACTTCATATTAATTAAATCATGGCAGAAATCAGACTCTGTCACTCAGAGCTGCAGACGACCTTTTATTTTTATAATTAGGTGTTTTTATTGTTTTTATTTTTTTCAGTCAAGGTGTTAAACAGAATTAAATAAAAACTCCTGAGTTAATAATCACCACTGGCTGCAAAATCTTCTGTGATCGGTCTCACAGATGCCACACATCTGGATCCTGATGTTACTCCCTTATTTTTGGTGAGAGGGTATCACTCTGCAGGGTGCTCGAGCTCCGTCAGACTGGATGGAGAGCATGGCTACTGGTGAAGAGTGATTTTCTTACAAAGTCTCATCATAGATTCTCAGCCAGATTTAGGTCTGGGGTTTGACATGTTCAGGTTCTTGGTGTTGGACCACTCTGGCGTAGCTTTGGCAGAATGCTCTGTTGGAAGGTGAAGCTCCGCCTCCAGTCTCAATGCTATTACATAATAGAACAGGTTTGTTTCTAGGGTTGTCCAGTATCTGTCTCACCTTCAACCCTCATAAGGTTCCATGCTGATGAAAAGCATCTCCACAACTTGATGCTCCCACCACCATGCTTCACAGTTGGGATGGTGTTCTCAGGGTGATGAGGAGTGTTGGGTTTCTACCAATGTTCAGTTTGTGGTTGTCCTGTGAGCAGTTTCTCCATCTGAGCTCAGGCTCTCTCCAGCTCCTTTAGAGTTCTCCTCATCCTCTTGGATGTGTATCTGACTAATCTCCGCTTTTTGGTCTCTTCTAGGCAGATTTTCGGTTCTGTTGCATTCTCTACATTTCTCAACAAATGGAATGTCACAATGCAAGAGGTTCAGAGTTTGGGACAAGAACTATGTGTTTTGATAACCCCTTATGGATTCTTATGGAATTACAACTTTTACATTCTTTTCATTTGTAAATAATTTTACAAACCAAAAAGAGGACAGTTAACATTTTGCTCTGAGTGTTGAGCTGCGCAGTCATGTAGCAGTTTGAAAAGATGAATCGTGTTCTGATGGAAGCACGTATTAGCCTTCACTCTTCCTGGCTGGAAACCGCTGAGTGATACAGCAGAGCTAGCTCATGGGTTTAGAAAAACTGAGTTAAATATTTGCTAACAGTGTTTGTGTGTGTGTGTGTGTGTGTGTGTGTGTCAGTTTTGGTGCAAGAGGATAAAGTGTTCATGCTGTAGGCTAACGCGCTAACAGTGTCGTATTTACAGAGTCGCATTCTTCTGCAGAAACGAGGTCAGACTCAAAACATGCAATGCAACAGCAGCTGAGAAAGGCAGCACACACACACACACACACTGCAGCTGCAGAGAAAAATACAGCATCACATCCATCCATATAAACACACAACACTGAGTGTGTATTACACTCTTTACTGTTACTGCAGTGTGGAGCAGTGTGACTGAGGACATCAAATACTGCTGCAGTCTCCCTGTCTGTCTGTCTCCATGTCTGTCTCTCTCCCTGTTTGTCTGTCTGTCTCCCTGTTTGTCTCCTCTGTCTGTCTGCTCTGAGACTCAACAAGAACCAGAACAAGAACCACTGAAATGTTTTAAATATACATTTAGCCTTTATTATTTATGAGTTAAAGTGTGTGTGTGTATGCTGATGATGAATCTCTCTAATTCTCAGTGTTAAGCTTCAGAGAGCTTTTGTATATACTATAATTGTATATTGGCTGCTAATGCTAGCACACAGCTGTGTGGAGGTGTGTGTTGCTTTGTTAAAGCTGTGTTGTGATTGGCTGATGTATGTGCTTCCTTCAGGCCCTGCTACAGTCACATGAGCCTGCCTGGTAACCATGGAGACGGAGGCAGATACGAATATCTCCCAAGCACTCCGCGAGACCTCGAGGACATGCGAACGGTTCCACGCCATGTAGGTGCAGTGTGTGCGTGTGTGTGTGTGTGTGTGTGTGTGTGCGTGTGTGTGTGTGTGTGAGTGACTACATGTAAAAACCAAATCAACAGAACTGTGAAAAGCAACATTAAAGATCACCTGGCTCTAGAGGAGGCATGTCCTAAACAGAACAATCACACTTCTCAGAACCGCAGTGATCAAAGCCAGACAGTTGCAGAACAATCTAGAAGTTGTCAGAAATTATCTCCATGATTATAATTAGAATTCTGACAAAAGGTTAACATTATGTCCTCATGTCACTCCCTGTGTGTGTTCATTTTTCATAGGGTGCCAATCATTTTGACATTCTCTAAATGAACCAGGAGAAGCAGAACTTATGATTATGTTCTAAACTAAACAAATGGCTCTGAATGTGGCCTTACACATTGAAGGAACAACCTGGACACACACACACACAGTGCTATCCTACTTCATCCCTCCATCTCTCTGTCTATCTCTTTTTTCCTCAGTCTATCTTAATGTCAGTCCTGTTCCTCCTTCTTCTTCTCCCATCTTCACATCGCTCCTTTGCTCTTGCGCTCTCACTCCCACCAGTAGAAACTGTGCTTCAAACTGAGCTTTAACATCACGGACTGCTGACTTCCTGAACCTTCTCTTCACCTAATTAGCCATGTTAGCATAACCACATCACAGTGTTGTGTCATTTTTAAACATTCACCTGTTTTTCTCTGTCAGGATCCTGAGTTCTCTCCTAAAGCTGCTCAGAAACACAGCTGTCTCCTGTCCTGCTGCAACTCCAACATGGAGGAACCCAGCAGCTTCCAGAGCCAGGTCAGTTAGAGTGCTGTGCGTGTGTGTGGATTAGCCCTGACTTTATCTCTGTCCATAGTCTCTGTAAATCAGCACCTCTGTGTGTTTCTGAATAATGGGTAAATCGTACAGTAACATAACATGTGTGTTTTATTCAGCATTTATTAGGTATTATTTCCTGATTAAATGAGATTAATGAAGTTATTAAACACTGAATAAATCTTACAGAACAATGAGGCTGAATTAGAAAATCACTCACTGACTCAAACACCAAATGTTATGCAGATATGTTGAGTGTTGCTAAGCAACCGCATTGCATTAATCATCAAGATGGTATGATAAAAAGAGCTGAGAAGAGTGAAGATGTGTTTTACACACGCCAGCGTTCAGAGGGAATCACTTCCACCAGTGATATCATAGAATCCTGGCAATAGAAATATTATTTGTTTATGGAATTTATGGAAATATAAAATCTAGGTCAAACCATTAAACAGAACACGAAGTTTATTATTATTATTATTATTATTATTATTATATGTCTGCAGACAGAGGATGAGGAATACGTGTTGGAAAAGACGGTTGGATATCTCCCCCTCCATCATGAGCTCGACAGCGGCCTCGGCTGGACGGATGGCAGCTTCCACCAGGGGGAGCTCTCGGGAGTGGAGACAGAGGAAGGGTTAGATGAGTGCCACGCCCACCAGGGAGGTCGAGGCGCTCGAGTACGAGGGGGATCACCTTCGTCAGAGTCATTCATTTCGTCAGAGCTAAGTGACTCGGGGTTCTACAGCGTGAGCACTGCTGAGTTCCTGCGCTTTCAGCGTCTGCTAGAGAAACGCATGCGGGTGTATAACTCTCGCCTCCACCACCAAGGGGAGCTGCAGAACCTGTGCAAGGATGCACAAAAAGCACATCGTGAGCTGGAGGCCATCCCTGAAGCACTTGCCACGCAGCATGACAGCGAGTGTGTGGAGACGGACGCGCACCCGCGGCAGATGGTCAGGGTCGCGTCCGTGCAGCTGCACGAAAGCGAGCGTCCGTGTCTGAGTCGCCACAGCACGAGCAGTGCCGCCATTTTCTCCACCTGCAGTTCTCCCAGTGGCCAGCAGAGGGTGATGACACCGCGTGGTACAACTGCCGCAGCCGCAGGAATGCTGAGGAGGAGCAGGACGCTGCATCACCGCCCGGTGCACGTGGACCAGCGCAGGAGGGCGAGTCACCCGGCGTCACCTAACTACTGCAGCGTGACTCTAAACCGCTACGGACACACGCTACAACAGCAGCTCACTGAGGAAACTGAAACAGACGTGCTGTACAATGCTAACTACCACACACACCATGTTGTTAATCACCCTCAGCATCATGTGAATCATCTTATCCATCATGCTAACCACCCTACAAAACATGCTAATCATCTTACACATCACGCTAACCACCCTGTTCACCATGCTAATCATATAACACATCATGCTAATCACCCTACAAACCACGCTAACCATATTACACCGAATGCTAATCACCCTACGCACCATGCTAGCTACCCTACACAACAAACTAACCACTCTACACACTATGCTCATCTCGCTAACTACGCCACACTGCATGCTAATCATTCTGACCCCCCTATGCACCATGCTAACCATCCTGCACACATCACTAATCAAGTTGCAGACCATGCTAATAACTTCACACATCCTACCCAACATGCTAATCTCCCTCCACACTCCTATCATGCAACTCTGCCCGTCCAACACAAACACTACACGCAGGGTACACTTACCCCACATGCCCCACATCACGAGCACACCCGCGCAACGCTCCCCACCCAACACGTACACCATGCCAACGATGCACATGCGTCACACAGCACACACCACGGCCACGCCCACACTACACTAACGGCCCAGCACAGACACCATGCACACTGTTCACCTGCATCACATGGCGCACACCGCGGTCACGGCCACGCTACACTCCCTGCCCTTGACACACACCACACCCACGATACACTCCCCTTACAAGTTGCACACCACGGCCACACCCATGCTACACTCCCCACCCAACACGCACATCACATGTCACAGACACGCCCCAAACATGCTATAAGCCAGCCCAGTTTATCCAGCTCCACTGACGACCACCATTTTGCTCCGCCCCAAGAGTTCTATTGCCATGAAAACAGGAGGAGGAGCTTCACTGATCTGCCTACTGAGCCACCTAGAGGTGTAAAAGAGGAATGTAAGAAAGAGACATCAGGAAAGCAAGAAAGAGGGCGGTTCCATACGCTCAGCCACACACCCTCTCAGGAAGGAAATGAAACTTGGCCCAAAACAACCAATCGGCACGGCCCATACAGCACACTTGAAGGTCACGTGACCACAATGACATCATCAGCATGCAAACCTCCATTAGGGGTGGTGAACTCGCGGGCAATGCGTAACCAGCTGTTGCGTGAGCGTGCACTCCGGCTAGCGGATGAGCGCAGCGGTGGTATTAGTACAGATGATGAGACAAACGTGGAGATTCGGCGGGTGGGGCGCTACTGGAGCCGCTCAGAACGCCGCGAGCAGGTGCTGCAAAAACAACGGCAGAAGCGGGAGGCCCTCCGAGGGGGCGGAGCTAACAATAACACCAGCCTGGGCGGAGACAGCAGTGGATACAGTGTGCTAATGGAGCTGAGTCAGAGGAAACTGAGTCGCCTCAGGAACAGGAAGCTGCTGGACGATTGGACGACGGTGGAGGAACTTCTGACTCACGGAACACGACTCGGAACTCACGACGAAAACATCCAGATCCCAAACTCGCTTCTCACCGTCACCACTGTATAACCACACACACACACCCCGACAGTGTGGCATCATGGGAGATTTACACAGTCACACACCCTCCTCTCAGAGCACAAAGGATTTGGATTGGTTATGAGTTATTTTTAATTCATTTTGTTTTTTCTATTTTTTATGATACTCAACAATTCAATTTTATTTGTATAGCACTTTTCAACAACAAAGAAGCTAGCAACATGACTTACGCTAGCATTCTTAGCTAGCTCCATTTAACCTGGTCTTAAGGAAAAACATTGTTCTGCAGTGTGTGATTTAATTTAAATTTAGTCACGTTTCTTAACATATAACATAGTTAACTATCTAAATAAAATAAACTTTTAGTTACCACTGCTTAAGACAAAAGAAATTCAAGACGACCAGCAGTACCACTAGCTAATGCCTTGCAGGTAGCTGAAACTAGTCAACTAATATAATAATCAACAAATCTCTGAAAATAATTACAAATCATAAAAAGAAATAAGAACCACTGATTAAAGAAGCTTCTGGCTAAAATAATATTTTGACAACTAGCGTCTGACTAGCTTGCAGCTAGCTAACGTCCTGCAGCAGCCATTAATAAGAAGGCTAATAGGAACAGTGACTTACGAACGTGTTTATTAGAATTAAAGTGCTAACAGATACAGCTAATATCCATGCAAGCTAATAACAATCTGTGAGAGCTAACCATTGCTGTTTACAGACATTATTCATGCTAATGAATCGACTCGGTTCATGTTCCCTAATTTTTAGCTGTAAGTGGAAGATGATGATGATGATGATGATGATGCTAACAGCAGGATTTTAGCCTCCACGTACCACAGCTTACCTCACACAACTTCCCCTGACAACCAATCATAATCCTCTCTGCATTTTGGAGGATGTTTGTCAGAGTAAATCTCCCACGAGCCTTTGCGTGTATGTGTGTGTTTGGGTGTTTTACTGCCTTGACCACATGAGGCTACCTCCCGTCTCCATGGTAACTGTATATAGGTGTTTCACGGCACTGTAGTGTAGAGCGGCGGTTTAGATGAGTTTTGGATGGTGGAGATGAGACAAATTACGCTTCAGTTCTCTTTCACACTCACACACACACACACACACACACACACACACACACACACACACACACACACACACACACAGAACAATGCGTAAATGCTGCAATCTGATTGGACCACCACGAGCAATACGGCGCTGCGTAAAACCAGCGGCTCTGAGATGCACTGGAAAAAATTAAGCAGTTTATCGTCTCGCTGGTGCTAATGAGAGTTTCAAGTTTCTTTAGAGTGAATCAGATTCAACCAAGTTTGCACAAAAAGATGTCAGATTTCTCTGATTGTCTTCCAGCAATGTGGGCGTGGCTCTTTACCATCTGGCCCCGCCCATCACCGGAGACGATCATTAAACCAGTTAGGTACTCTGGGAAAAAAAAGCATCCAAAGCCAAACACCATCACACACATGCAAACTGGACAGGAAGTAACAGTGTGAAAAGATCAGATCAGATGGGAAGTGATGTGAGAAGGAAGAGATCAGATCAGACAGGAAGTGATACTGGAGGAGATTAGATCAGACAGGAAGTGATACTGGAGGAGATTAGATCAGACAGGAAGTGGACATTATTCAGATCTTTAAGAATTATTGTCAATTGTGTAGAAAACCTTTATAACTATTTTTCTCGTGCTCACACTTTGATGTCATGAAGAGAAACTGATTTTTATGATGATTATTTGTAAATTCTGCGTGTACATGAAGATGCTCGTTGTGCTGGACCTCCTCAGCGACTGAACCCTGACACTTTGATGTTCTTATTGTT
This sequence comes from Notoglanidium macrostoma, assembly GCA_030068235.1. NCBI lineage: Eukaryota > Metazoa > Chordata > Actinopteri > Siluriformes > Auchenoglanididae > Notoglanidium > Notoglanidium macrostoma. The sequence goes on from JAQQZR010000016.1 coordinate 18,533,036, forward strand.
CTGATGTGAAATCATTTTGAAGTGAAATGAGGAGTTTTTATTATTTTACTGATAGAGTCGGAACATCTCTGACCTTTGAGTTTTTCCGTTTTAGTGTTTAAAAAGTTTCTATTTATTTGTGGTGACAGATTTGACTCGAGTCTCATTGTACATGTGAATTTAATTCTGAATTTTTGATTCAATTTTACTCGATAAACATCAGGCTGTTTTATTTCCTCACCTGCACTGAGACACGCCCTGAAGTGTTTACAACACCGTCCTCAAGCCCGACACACACACACACACACTGCACACACCACTTTCATGAAGAGACTGAAAAAGTCACCACACACACACACACACACACACACACACACACACACACACACACACACACACACACACACACACACACACACAGGTTTCGAGTTCGGTTTTTAAAATTTTTGCCTAAATCGTGGTGTTTGATTGGCCTCGCCCACACACACCCTGCAAGAACCATGTGATCGGGTTCTCTTTATAAAAAGCTTTTTTCCTGAAATCTGATGTTCATGTGATTGTAATAAAGATGAGATTTTAATTATCTACTAAATCTCTGTGTTCCAGTTTCATGTCCTAAGGACAGTTACAAGGGCTCTAAATTAACAGCCAAATCTTAATCAAGGCTTTTAATATGTAATTACTATTAAAGTATGTTACATATTTAATATTAGACTACCTCATATTCAGATTTACATTTAGAGCTTCTGCTGTTTACGTCTCTGCCACGTCACATCATGAATTAAGAGATTATTCAATATCGTCATTCATTTAAGAAAACTGCCTAATATTTAACTAATTGTAGCTGCAGATGATGTGTGTATCTAGTGCACTATATCCATTGTACAAGCCATTCCTTCATACCCTACGTAGTGCACATATAGCAAGTATGGAAGCTGGATCCCAATTTGCTCCCTAATGGTCATGTGACACAGGACAGGGTACTATGGAGGCATGTGTGCCCTACCGAGTGCACTTACAGCAAGGACAGTTTTTGCATTCCGCATCACTTGGTTTCTCTCAGCATGGACAGTGTGATGTCCTAACTGACAGTGTGTGTGTGTGTGTGTGTGTGTGTGTGTGTGTGTTAAAAAACATCTCAAGGAAAAAATAAAATACACTGAAACAAAATGGAATCCAACAGCAAAATGGAGACGAATGACACAAACATGATTCTCTTCTCATTACACTGCCCTGTGTGTGTGAAGCCTGTAACTAACACGCACGCACACGCGCGCACAAACCCACGCACACCCCCACACCCCTCTGGTGCCACCTAATGGCTCACTGGCTTTTTTACAGCCATTAAAATCACACTGGATCAGAGAATAAATAGAAAATTTCACCTGCACTCACACACTTGTACTTCTATCTTTGTGAGGACTCTCAAGAACATACTGCATTTCCAGCATTATGCTTACCCATCCTTACCCTAACCCTAACCATCACTACTAAACCCCTGACCCTGACCCACTCTAACCTGAACACTAAAACCAAGTCTTAACCCTCAAACAGCACTTCAAAGTGAGGACCAGCCAGAATGTCCTCACTTCCCAAAAATGTCCTCACTCTGTTGGTTAAATATGTTTATCGATCCTCAATATGTAGCAAGTATACACACACACAAAAAAAACAGACTGTGACTCCCTCGCTCCGCACGTCCCTCGCACCCCTCGCTCCGCACGTCCCTCGCTCCGCACGTCCCTCACTCCGCACGTCCCTCGCTCCGCACGTCCCTCACTCCGCACGTCCCTCGCTCCACTCCATAGATCCCTCACCCTGCCCGTCCCTCACACGTCTGCATCAAGCATTTTACACTGAAGGGATTTAGCGCTACACTGAACCCCACTAAGGGATGTAGAACTTTCACACTGATGTTTGATCACACCAAGCATTTGTACAATCTTTGCGCTGAGAATAAAAGAGTTTGTTAATTGACTTACAGAGTTTACACTGAGGACACTAGCACCCACCACCCTGAGGGCTGTAGAACCTCCACAGTGGTTCCTCATGACACTGAGAATGACAGAACCGTTACTGTTTGAATTCTACAATAATTCTTCCTCTTAACAGAGGAATGCTAGAACCTTCAAAAAACTGCAGACTGCACAGAGGATGGAAAACCTTTCAGAACAGCAGGCAGAACTCCAGAACTGAGGATTAACATTCAGATACAAACAGGTACATGAAACCAGCCCTGAGTTCCAAGGTTCCTCTTTTCAGTTCAGTGTGAGAACCACACACATGTTCATGATAAAAAAGATTACAGACGTGTTCCAGTTCCCGAGATCATTTTATTCCAAAGCTTTTTTCCTTTCTGAACTAAAAAGGGGAAGAAACTGCTACAGAAAGGGGCACACGCACGCTCGCACATGCACGATCACACACAGGCAAATTGCAACGGTTTGTAAAAAAAAAAAAAAACGAAAAAAAAAAAAAAAAAAACTAAAAAAAAAAAGCAACAACAACAAAAA
>JAQQZR010000016.1:18552592-18565092 GCA_030068235.1 Notoglanidium macrostoma
ACACACACACACACACACACACACACACACACACACACACACACACACACACACACACACACACACACACTAGTTTTTACTTTTAGTACACAATAAATTAAATAAAGCAACTTTTTTCATCGTCAGTTAAAGTGTCCATAAACTTATGATTGCTTTCTTTTTTTATAAATCATGTGATCCGGTTCACCCTCGAGCACGCTGGCGGTTTTAAACACGCACGTGCACAGAGTCGGCAGCAGCGTATCTCACTGGGCTGCTACTGGTTTAATTTGGAAGATGGAGATATGAAGATGTGAGGCGATCTGGTTGCACACACTCACACAGTAACGCACCAGATCAAAAAGGGACAGCACCTGTAAAACACACACACACACACACACTTCATTAAGCACCGCATAGCGTTCACACTGTTCCAGGTTTTAGCCAGTTGAAGCAGACTCCTCACCAGTGCGATCCACAGCACCATGTACTCGTCTATAAAACTGTTGAAATACTGATTGAGAAACAAAAGTCCAGGACCCAAAAACGCCACATCGTGAAGATGCATCTCACTTTTCGTCATGTGTGCAACCTGTTAGGAGAAAGAACAACAATACTTAATTCTTAATTCAAACATGCTGAAATGAAATGCTGTCAGTGTGTTATATACTATTCAGACGGGATTCGTCTTCCTGTGCGCCTGCTGTAGAGGGCGTGGTCATGCTCGAACATTAGTAGAGCACATGACAATGACATGTCTGTAGCCTGTACCTAAACTTAGCTTACTTAGCTTTAAATGTCCTATACGTTACTGTTCTCAGCTTTAAACATTTGGTTTTATAAAAAGAGAAAATAACAAATAATTTCATCTAGTGTGTGTTTGAGAAAGACATAAGGACTAAAGAAGTGGAAAACACTGATCCAACACACTCATACACTAGGAGGTCTAGATGTGAAGAGTGTGTGTGTGTGTGTGTGTGTGTGTGTGTGTGTGTGTGTGTGTGTGTGTGTGTGTGTGTGTGTGTGTGTGTGTAAAAGCATTCACCACAAGTTTGTTGGTGATTTTGGCAGAGACAAAGCCGAAGGCGAGGATGTACAGACAGGGGTGTTTCTCAAACAGCTGGATGGCTGACTTTTTATAGATCATCATAGCGAGCAGTATAACAGAGCCGATGTGCAGGACCGGTGATAACACACTTGTCCCCTGAGACAGAGACAGACAAACACACACACACACACACACACACACACACACACACACACACACACACACACACACACACAGTGACTTTCTGATTTTGTTCATTCCATTTGAACAAATACAAAACACACACACAACATAATCCAGTACAGTCATCCGAGTCATAATGCAACACGTACTGAGCTACATGAGGCTACCACAATAATAAGAATAACAAAGCTACTCTCTAAATAGATTAATACCTACACTTGTGTTTATGAGACTGTTAGTGAGTACATTCCAGTAGTGATGTGTGTAGCAACAGATCTGTGTCTGTGTGTGTGTGTGTGTGTGTGTGTGTGTGTGTGTGTAAGTGACTCACTGCAATGGTGGACCCATTTTTTCCAACTCCTCCTGTGAAAATGACTCTAAAATAATTAGTGCAGCAAATCACGGCACCAACGAATGTACACAGCGCCGGGATAATCTTCATCTGGATGTTTAATAATGGGATCTGGCAACCGAAAAGATGTGCACACACATCACAAAGACATGTTCAATTACACTCATTAGTTACATTAGTTCACTTACAATCATTAATTTCATCAGTGAGGTTACACAAATTACACATCTGCCATAAGATCACTGCATTCAATGCAAAAGTTACATAGAAATTAAGTAGTTACACGGTTTAAGACTAAACACACACAGCATCAACTCCACAAAGCTAATTACTGTTAATTTCAAAAGCTAATTCAATAGGTAATTAGTTATCAATTATTATAAATCACTATTAAAGAACGATTGTATAGATTGTGAATTACCAGAGCCTGCCAGAAAGCAGATCCGCCCACTGCAGCCAGCAAATACATCACCATAATGAAGATCTGCACCTCAGTCACATCAATACTGACACACACACGCACACACGCACACAGCGGGGGGAGGGGGGTGTACAGCGGGAGTGGTGAAGGAAGGAACAGAGAGACAAAGAAAAGAAGAGGCAGATGGAGGGAGAAAGAAAGGGATGGACAGACAGACAGATGGAGAAGAGTGTAGTAAAGAGGGACAGACAGACAGAAGAGTGCAGAGTTAAGTACAGTGGTACATTTTTTTCCTGACACAGTTTTGTGGGCAGGATAAGCAGGAAGCTGATTGGCTTATTCCTATTGTTAGAGCAGCCGTGATTGGCGCTGGATTTTACCGTTAAGTTCCAGAATTTGGGGCCGACGATGGCGGTGGAAATGTGCAGCAGAGCCAAAGACAGCTGCAGTTCTGTACTGTCAAATCTATACAGTGTTACAGAGAGGGACACATCACAACCCCCCAACCCCCGTAACATAACATGACTCTGAAAATGACTAACTGAAACGTAATGAGCTCTGCTGCAGTACCCAGGGTGTTGACTCTGTCCAGGGCTAATGTTGTATGAAAGCTAGCCAAGAGCTTGTGTTAATGGTTATAATGCGGTGCGTGTCGGTTGTTGTGTCCCTGAGATATACCGCGCCGTCGCTCACTCGCAGGTGATTCCTATTTCAGTAATGACCCAGGCTTTCCATGACAGAACACAATCATGTGAACCGTGCACTCGCTCTGTACTTTAACTCTATGAACACACAATAGCACCCCCTGCTGACCATATAACAGCCCTAATCATGATCATAACATGTATTGTATACACAAACAGTGAAAAGAAATAAAACACTTTATGGTGATCTTAACCTCAAGAGTTTGAGCATTATACTTGATGTGTTTTCTTAAATCCATCATTGATCTCCCTTTTGATGGTGTTTAATGTGGATGTGCTCTTTGTGTGTGTGAGAGAGAGAGATAGGGGGAGAAAAAGACTCACATGCCAAATCGCAGAGTTCCAGATACGTATGTCTGCCAGTGAGCACAATAAAACATAAACATTCCCGCAAAACAGCAGAAAAACATCCAGTCTGGATTCGTCCCCAACTGAACTGCTATACTTGTCCCCAACACCACAAACACTGCGGGTCAAAAAGGGTCAGAATGAAAGTCAGTAAATCAGTATATCTACAGGATAAAAGTCTCCTTCATCCAACAACTTCACATGTAAAACATTCAGACACACATACACACACAGAGAATAAGTAATAATAAATAATAACTAACACACACATCTACACTGGACTAAACTGTATGTGTGTGTGATTGCAGGTTATGTAGTGAGGTGTTTATTCTCCCGTACCAGTGGACAGAGAGTCACAGCCGTGATCAAACAGCTCCCCTAGTGGTGAAGAGCTGTTAGTGCGCCTGGCTTGTTTCCCATCAATGGCATCCAAGGACTGATACACAAACAGACCCACTGCACACAGCAGGTACGCCCACAATGGAGCCTGAACACACACACACGATAGAATTAAAACAGTTCCATTTTCCTATTTGCCCTAGTGTAAGATACTGCTCAGTAATCGACAGTAAATCCCCAACACCTCGTCCTCCCGATTCTCTGAACACATTTGGACATGAACACACACCGACTAACACAGAGAGTGTTAATGCTCTCTGTCTCCAGTGTTCCTGTACAGACTGACTGACTGTCTCTCTCTCTCTCTCACTCACTCACTCACACACACACACACACACACACACACACACACACAGTACCTGTTATGAATGAGTCAGGCTGTACCTGTTCAGTTGCAGTGGGACAGTAATAGACAAGCATGAGCGTGGTGAAGGCGTTGGTGGCGAGGCCAATGATGGTGATGAGGTTGGGTGCGATCCATGGGGGCATGCAGCCCACCAGCCACTCCCAGTAGCATTGCATTATGGGTTCGAGCAGCGATTTTCCGGCGCTGCTGTAGCGATGCTCCTCCAGACGCTTTAGTTGGTGCCGAGTCAGCACCGGAGCAGGAAGTTCGATCAGCCGCCGCAGCATGGGGGGCTCTGGCCCCCCACGGCCCCCCCGCCGCCCACTCATTCCCCCGCCACCTACACACACACAGCTGCTCTTAATGAGCTTTTATAAACTGGGAAAGACAGCGTGGAAACCAGAAGAGTAAAGTCAGTTTAAAAAGCTCAACTTGTCTCTGATTGGCTAAAGCAGTGACTTACCTGTTATTCTGGTTATGAGGTGCGCAGCACCTGTTCCTCTCCACACATAGAAACACACTCCACACAGCACCTAGAAAGAGGTGAGTGCAAAAGTTCAGTTTTAAACAGTAAATAAATACTTTTGATTAATGCTTCAGTATGTGCCCTATGTTTATTTCATCTACTTCTACAGAAAATTATGTTTAATATCTCTGTACCATCACAGTGCAGCTGATTGCTTTTAAATCATACAGATGAAGCATTTTTTTGGCATCACAAGGCAGATTACATTCCTGGAAACACAATAATATATTAATCAAGTTTGTATCTGGTTTAAAGCTGTGTGATGAAGGACTGAAGAGTGGTGCTGATTTTATTACTGGGGATTATTGTACATTTACAGACAGAAATGACGGTATGATGAATTAAAAACCCCAAATTATGTTCCTCAAAGAAGATTTCAGCATTTTCAAAGGTTTAAAAGTTTATTAATTCACACTGTGTTCTAGTATCTTACTAATCATCTTAAAATAATGCAGGGACTTATTTAGTGCAGTGTAACGTCCAAGGGGACGCGATTACACCGCGTGCAGCTCAGCGGGGGACTGGTGTGTTCAGTTTGTAGAATAAAAGCATATGCAGTGTATGAGCTGTCAGAAGGGTCAGTGAAGCTGACACACACAGACAGAGAAAGTTCAGGAAAATGAATGCCTCCTAACACATTAACGACACCGTTCTCGCTCACTTGTTTTTATTTTCTCTCCTTTTATAGACTGTTATTTAAACCCTTTTCTCGTCATGTTTGTTAGTCTCGACTGCTAATTCCAACCCGGGCCGGAGGCTTCACTGTTGCTAACCACTTTAGCTCAGATATTACCTAGCATTGCCACGTTATTAGCACTGAACACAAAACTGACCGGCTGGCGTTCAACTAAAACAGCAACACTCTACAACTGTACTCACTCAATTAGTGCACATTTATATTTATCCGCTTTGGCGTGTCACCTTCTCCCTTCGGCTAACAGAGAGCGCACACAAGACGCCACAACTTGTCACTGCGTCCACTTCCACCGAGTTCGTAATGCGCATGTGCATTTCTTACTGCCACGAGCATGCGCACTGTTTCGCTACTCGCACGGTATACCGTGCGTGAATCACTAACGCTGTATTTTCTTAATTTATCAATTATATATACAGACATATCATATCTACACCCAAATCTTAAAACACTAATGGTCTGCGGAATTAACACACTGACCGTTTATTTTAGCGTAATCTCATTTCCGTCCTGCAAGAAGGCGATTCGAGGGCGTCACACATGCACACAGCCTGCGCAAAACCCACAAAAAAAATCCACATACTACTGTATTAAATGGAATGTCTAAAAGAAAATATTTTAAATATGCCCATCTTAAATCTATAAGTATGAACTGTTCAGTACTTGTGTTTTATGTGTTATAACCAGTTAGATTGAGTCAGTTTTCATACCGTTAAACAGAGATTATGAAAGTGTATTAAGTACTTGCTCAATTCTCTGTCTCTGTGAGCAGTTAGTTCTCGTTATTGTTTGACCAGAGAGTGTGAGTGTGTGTGTAAGTGAGAGAGGTGTTTGTGGGTAGTTTAGGAAGAAGGGAGGGGCATTTTTACGTATTTCTGCCGAAACTCGTCGCTTGTGTCGGAAACTCTGAATTTCTTAATCCTTACTTTCACCGCATTAAAAACCTTCACGACTTTTTATTACACACAACAGCGCGGTTTCGTTTCTGAACACACACCTGGAAAGACTGGCCAGCGAACTTCACAGCGAGTGTGAGTGAGTGAGTGAGTGAGTGTGCGCGCGCGCGCGCGTGTGTGTCTGTTTTGTCGAGGTGAAGTTGGCGGAGAGGAACAAAAGCATCACGGGAAGCGTTAAAGGAAAGAGCCGAACTCTCCAACCGCAGGTAACAGCGTTTAATCCGGATTTAACAAACTGTTTTAAAGATGAAAAAGTCGATCTAATGCAGAGAATGTGAAACGGATCTGTCTGAGACTTTATACCAAGTTTTACTGACCACGTCATCGCTCTTACTCACACTATCCCTAAAAACAAACCCGCCTGGTGATGAACTACCACTTCCAGTCAGTATTTAACTTACAGTCAGTATTTAACTTACTTTGAGTAATATACACTGATTATTTAAGTCAGTATTTAACTTCCAGTCAGTAATATAGTGAGTAACAGTGAGTAACTTGAGTGAAATGAGTATTTTACACACAGTGTGTGTCTCACTTGCAATGAGTAAATCACACTGAGTATTTACCTTTAATTCACCACTGAGAGATTTACCCCTTTACACACTTATTCGCTGGTGGTCATTAAACAGGTATTGCAGGAGTCAGTGCCACACTGTAGCTGTTCGTTATATATATTTGGTTCTGAATAAACACTTAATGCATTAATGCCGTAATTTACCTGTGTAAAGGTTTCATTAACCTGGGCAGTCAGAGTCACTGGTGTACGCACGCTACAATCTGGACTTTGCGTTAACGGTAAAATACGGGGTATTGTTCTCAATGTGTTCACGCACAGTATATAAAAATACTGTCATGATGGGTTAAAATCCCAGAAATACTAGGTAGAGAGGTAATAAATACATCACACATCTCCACACGGAAGATTAATCCCATCTGAACAGGGCTTTAGACCCCACATCTCGCACTTCAGGTGTTGACGCTATTTAATTTGCTGTATCAAAGCAGGTAGCGGTTCAACACTGCTGTATGGAGGAGAAAGTTAAACACTGCTTCAGTAACTATGGTAGTAGGCTGTACGACTGTAAATACTGTAGTAATATCAATAAAAGCAGCATCACGTCTTATTTTCCTACTCAGCAGGTTTTTGCACGCCAATTCAATCCTACATGACTCACTCCGAGTCATTCAGAGTTCCGGATGGCAGAGTCGCGGGCGCGCTCCGGATGGCAGCGTAATACATTTGTTCTGAATCGCAGAGTTAGAGACTTGCACTGATCAGTTACAGACTCATACTGAATCACAGAGTCACAGGCGTGTTCTGTATATCATACTAAAATAGATGTTTTGTTGACTTTTCTGCCTCTAAATTTAAACACACACACACACACACACACACACACACACACACACACACACACACACACACACACACACACACACACACACTCTAGACGTCACCGTTTTAGGCGGAGTGTGCTTGCTTCTAAAGTTAGTGTGCTTGACCACGGCTGTCTCACACCACTAATCACTACCTGCACTTCACAAACAAAGTAGGGCTTATTTGACTGTCTCGCTTCAGTGTGTGTATGGGTGTGTGTGTTTGTGAGTTTTTGTCTGGGTGTGTGTGTCAGTGTGTGTGCGGTTTTGTTAGCTCACAGAGAGAAAGATTTTGGGATTATTGAATCTTTACAAAAAAAGCAGAAGGCTGTGTGTGCTTGCGTGTGTGTTATGGCATTAGTTTTATAAGTGATTCTTTAAAACAGGAAGTGTTTCTCATAACTAAAGATGTCTGCACAATGTTCTCCTTCAACGTCAATGCAAATGACACGAGTGTGTGTGTGTGTGTGTGTGTGTTTGTGCGTGCGTGCATGCAGACTTTCTCATTTTTATTTTATTTCTCTGAAGTTTATGCACATTTTATAAGTAGGCTATGAATTATGTTAATAATAATAATAATAATAATAATAAACACAACACTGATTGGTCTATATTCATATTAATAACTTTGTATATCTTAAATTCTTTAAGCCCTCAGGAACGTAAATGTGTCATTAGTTTCTGGATGAGGTTAATGTAATTTGATGTTTTATGTGATTAGAAAATGACCTTCTGTCCCCCAGGGAGACGGTCACTGATTTTAAAACCCAGAAATGTCCAAAGGTTTTGTTTTTAATTTGCATCCATGGTGTGTAGCAGTGTTTTTGCTCAGGGTGTGGACATTTTAGCACAATATACACTGCAGTGCACTCTGATTGCTTTGTTTCTTCTGCTGCATAGATGACACTCCAGAATCAGACTCACTCCGTATCAGAATCGCACTCGCTCTGAATCAGAATCACTCTTGCTATCAATTATAATCATGTTCACAGGCTCCTGAGTGGTGCAACAGAAAAGCGTTCATCCTGTTGCCAGTACATTGGTAACCAGTTTGAAGGCCACAGCCGTCCCTGACCAGCACTACAGTAGAGCAAAAACAGCCATGTTCTCTGGGCTGTGCTCTCTCCCCTGTCAGTCACCTGTCAACTTCTAAATTTCCATCAGGATCAATAAAGTATCTGTCTGTCTGTCTCATAGTGTTATTGACCAATCACTGGCATCTGTGAGCTCATGAATGTTTAATAATGTAGATAGGACTTTAGACAGTATTAGCTGTGTGTGTGTTTAGTTGTCTGCAACGTGTGATGAGCTGTGTTTGTGTGTGTTTTCAGGAGACATGGCAATGCGAGGCCACACCTCCGGGTCATTAATGAGTAATCACACTAAGGAGAGAGTGACCATGGCCAAGGTGACTCTGGAGAATTTCTACAGCACATTGATCACGCAGCATGAGGAGAGAGAGATGAGGTACACACACACACACACACACACACACACACACACACACACACACACACACACACAAGTAGAGTGTGTTTTTCTCAGTGACCCAGTTAATAATAGTGAGTTTTTGCTTCTTATTAACTTTTCAAGAGCACTCAGCAACTAAACATTCAGACATGCACATACTGACTGTGAATTTGATTAACTCACACTGACTTTATCTCTGAATCACACACATTGACATTAGATGTTAAGTTCCAGCTTCTCTTGTGTGTGTGTGTGTGTGTGTGCACATGATCAGGTGTGTATTTTTTTAAAGATCAATTTGATTTTTGTTTCTGTTCAGGCAGCAAAAACTGGAGAAAGTGATGGATGAAGAGGGACTTCCTGATGAAGAGGTGAAGAAGTGTCCTGAATCACTCTATGTACTGTGTAATAACGGCTGAACACTTTTTCCCCATTGGATTATGGGTATGAATGATGCACTGTATAATGAGCAGGATGTGGTGCATTGAGGAGTACTGTGTTGTGTGCAATGCAGGGCTCTCAAGTGTCACACATTGAGCGTGACAGTCACTCTTTTCGGTCTTTCAACACGCGCTACTACCACAAATTGTATTTCTCATGCGGAAAAAAACAATTTGTAGGCTAATATGCCACAGCGTCCAATATTTCTCTGGCCGCGGCACAGTAGCGCCTCACTATGAAACAAGCGCGTCTCTGCTGGAGTTCAGTCGAGCCTGTCACTTACCAGCCAATCAAAAAAAAAAAAGAAAGGGCCTACACAACAGTCAATCAGAAAATCGCAGTATTGTATCTGGGTAAAAGGCAACACAACAACCAATGAAAAAGGCAGTTATCCTGGAATTGTTTGCGTAATTCTGCTATAAACACATCTTCCGAAAATTTCGTTCACCCCATCCACAGGAGCTCCGAGCATCACTTCCAGCACAGAGTCATCTCCTGTTGTAATTTCACTCTTGCCTGTCTTCAAAACTTGAGAGCCCTGGCAATGTGTTTAGAGTGAGATGCAGTGCGGCTTGGTCAGGCACGAGGAGGAGCAGTGAGGCGTACTGAGGAGCAGTGAGGCGTACTGAGGAGCAGTGAGGAGCAGTAAGGTGTACTGAGGAGCAGTGAGGCGTACTGAGGAGCAGTGAGGCGTACTGAGGAGCAGTGAGGCATACTGAGGAGCAGTGAGGCATACTGAGGAGCAGTGAGGAGCAGTAAGGTGTACTGAGGAGCAGTGAGGAGCAGTAAGGTGTACTGAGGAACAGTAAGGCGTACTGAGGAGCAGTGAGGCGTACTGAGGAGCGGGGAGACGTACTGAGGAACAGGGAGACGTACTTGGGAGCGGTGAGGAGCAGTGAGGTGTACTGAGGGGCAGTGAGGTGTACTGAGGAGCGGTGAGGTGTACTGAGGAGCAGTGAGGAACAGTGATGTGAACTGAGGAACAGTGATGTGAACTGAGGGGCAGTGAGGTGTATTGAGGAGCAGTGAGGTATACTGAGGAGCACTGAGGAGCAGTGAGGTGTACTGAGGAACAGTGAGGTGTATTGAGGAGCAGTGAGGTATACTGAGGAGCACTGAGGAGCAGTGAGGTGTATTGAGGAGCAGTGAGGTGTATTGAGGAGCAGTGAGGTGTACTGAGGAGCAGTGAGGTGCACTGAGGAGCAGAGAGATGTACTGAGGAACAGTGAGGTGTATTGAGGAGCAGTGAGGTGTACTGAGGAGCACTGAGGAACAGTGAGGTGTATTGAGGAGCAGTGAGGTGTACTGAGGAGCAGTGAGGTGTATTGAGGAGCAGTGAGGTGCACTGAGGAGCAGTGAAGTGTACTGAGGTGTACTGAGGAGCAGGGAGTCTGAAGCATGTTTTTCCCCCTGCAGAAGCGAGTGAGACGTTCTCAACATGCAAGGAAGGAGACAGAGTTCTTGCGCTTAAAGAGGACAAGACTCGGTTTGGACGACTTTGAGTCATTGAAAGTGATTGGACGAGGGGCATTTGGAGAGGTACGGTGCACATGGCACACTGCTCACAGCACACTGCACACTGCTCACAACACAGCACACTGCTCACAACACGCAGCACACTGCTCACTGCACACAGCACACTGCTCACAGCACACTGCTCACAGCACACTGCTCACAGCACACTACTCCCTCCTCACAGTACACTGCATACTACTCACTGCACACAGCACATTGCACATTTCTCACAGCACACTGCACACAGCACACTGCTCACTGCACACTGCTCACTGCACACTGCACACTGCTCACTGCACACTGCTCACTGCACACTACTCCCTCCTCACAGCACACTGCATACTACTCACTGCGCACAGCACACTGCACACAGCACACTGTTCACTGCTCACTGCACACTTCTCACAGCACACTGCTCACTGCACACAGCACACTGCTTAGAGCACACTGCTCACAACACACTGCACACTGCTCACAGCACACTGCTCACAGCACACAACACACTGCTCACAGCACACTACTCACTGCACACAGCACACTGCTCACAGCACAGCACACTGCTCACAGCATACTGCTCACAGCGCACAGCACACTGCTCACAACCCTGCACACTGCTCACAACCCTGCACACTGCTCACAACCCTGCACACTGCTCACAGCATACTGCTCACAGCGCACTGCACACTGCTCACAACCCTGCACACTGCTCACAACCCTGCACACTTTTCAAAACACAGCTCACTGCTCACAGCTCACTGCTCACAGCTCACAGCACACTGCTCACTGCACACAACACACTGCGCACAGCACATTGCTCCCTGCACACAACACATTGTGATTCATGAAAGAAACTTCATTTTTAAATTTTTTAATTAACTGCTCACAGCACACTGCTTACAGCACACTGCTCACAGCACACTGCAAACTGCTGACTGCACACTACTCACTGCACAAAGCACACTGCTCACAGCACAGCACACTGCACACTGGTCACAGCACACTACTCACTGCACACAGCACACTACACACTGCTCACAGCACACTGCTCACAGGACATAGCACACTGCTCATAGCACACTGCTCACAGCACACTGCTCACTGCACACTGCTCACTGCACACAGCACACTGCTCACTGCACACTGCTCACAGCACACTACTCACTACTCACTGCACACAGCACACTGCTTAGAGTACACTGCTCACAACACACTGCACACTGCTCACAGCACACTGCTCACAGCACACTGCTCACAGCACACTGCACACAACACACTGCACACTGCTCACAGCACACTGCTCACAGCACACTGCTCACAGCACACTGCTCACAGCATACTGCTCACAACCCTGCACACTGCTCACAACCCTGCACACTGCTCACAACCCTGCACACTTTTCAAAACACAGCACACTGTTCACAGCTCACTGTTCACAGCTCACTGCTCACAGCACACTGCTCACAGCACACTGCTCACAGCACACTGCTCACAGCACACTGCTCACAGCACACTGCTAACTGCGCATAGCACATTGCTCCCTGCACACAACACATTGTGATTCATGAAAGAAACTTCATTTTTAAAATTTTTTAATTAACTGCTCTCAGCACACTGCTCACAGCACACTGCACACTGCTGACTGCACACTACTCACTGCACAAAGCACACAACACACTGCACACTGCTCACAGCACACTACTCACTGCACACAGCACACTACACACTGCTCACAGCACACTGC
>JAQQZR010000016.1:18588342-18600574 GCA_030068235.1 Notoglanidium macrostoma
ACTTGTCTGGCTGTTCAAAATGTTCCAAAATCTCTTCTGTTTGAAGACTTTAACATCGAGTGGAACAACATGGACTCGTCTTTCTGTAAAAAGCCATCTGCAAGTTTACCCATTTAACATTTAAAGGGAATCGAGGGAAAAGCTGCACTCTGCATTTCTTCCATCCAGCATGCGTTGAACATGTCCAAGCCATCAGAGTTGATGTTGTTGGAGCAGTGTGAACAGGCTGTAAGTTTGGGCATGGGTAAGGACCTCAATATCAGTGACCCAACTAGACTACCTGTTGCCATGACTGCACTGTAGGCTGGGCAGGTGGAAGGAGTTGTCTCCTTTCTTGTTAGGAGAAAAGAATCCGGGACTACCCTACAGAAAAGTGTTGAGGCTGTCACACAACATGGAGTGTCACTTTGGAGTGTACCGTCAGCTTGCTGTTTTCCCACACTCTCATTAACCAAAATTTCATTAACCTGGTGAGGTTTGTGACTGCATGGTTGATTTCCCTGTCCAGTAAGAGGTCATCTGTAATTATAGAACTGAGATAGGTAAACTTGTGTATTGCCTCCAGTAGCACCTATATGCCCTGGCCCATCACATTTTTTAATTCAGACTGATGGTCAGATTGAAGTCATCACATGCCCAAGAGAAACTCTCTTCAACACTCTGGAGCTGTTTGAGATACAGTGTGAGATACCAAGGCCACATTATCAGCAAACAACATCTCTGATGATCTGCATTCCCCTGCAACTGGAGCCTTCCTAGTTGCAGGCAGTTGATGCCTTTGCTCAGCTTCTGTATAGTGAGCATCTTGTCTTCTTTTGGCCATGATGGGGAGCCACTTGATCAAGTCAAGGGTGGTGTCTGAGATGGTGTTAATCCATGAGTACAGATCAAGTAGGTCTCCACCCATTATTTCATTGGTAACTGACTTCAGTGGTGCCTCTTTGCTCCACATGAGACTGATGGTTTGTTAGATCCCATCATATACTCCAGAAATGTTGATGGAATCAGACGCTTCTATACAGTCATGCCAGTAATCATTTGCACAGCATTGAGCTGTTTTCTGGACTTTGCTCCTGTGCAGCATAGTGTCTGTGTTATAGCAGAAACAGAAGATTAGTGCACAATCATCTTGAGTAAAGAGTTTTTGACAGGAAAGCTAACACTATTCTCACTGGAACATTTTCTTTGACAGAGAAAAGTATACTCTCTTTAACAAAGAAGACATGTTTCTGCCAAGCAGGTCTCCAGGAGAGCAGCTATGTTTATTTAAACACTCAAGTCTCTTATTGATCACTGCCATATTGTGCACATCATCTTCTGTTAACTTCCTGAAGGTCTTCTGATAGCCTCTTAGTCATGATTCAGATGTTCCAGCATCCCAGTCTCAGTGCTGGTCACTTTTTTGCTTTTATCTCTGCCTCATCTGGTGTAGGGTTCTACAATCTATGGTTCAAACCTGTTTGGTCCTGAGCCCCACATATCCAGTGGGGCAGGCTGTGGCATGACAGCAGTGGCGGTTAGCTGCGGGCTGCCCAGCAATGAGGCAGGTGGTAACTGTTCAATGAAATACTAAGATCTCTCCCATTGAGAATAGCAGTCGCTGGTGCCTTGCTACATCACCAACTGAGCTAGGCTTATCACTGGTAACTACTGCATTTCATGTCATGTCATCATGGTGAAGTGTGGTCAAGGATGAAGGATCAGGGATTGTATGACATGCTGTTGCCCACGCAGCATGCCTCCTCTCTCGTCTTCAATGATGTAGTCCAAGTAAACGGTAAAAGGCAGTACAGCCGGGTCATTTACTCCAGAGAAGTGTGTCCACACAGTGAAGCCATGTAAACAAAACACCTTCATGTCCTTTAGCCTGCCAGCTGAACTGGTGTACCAAGAAATGGTGATTGAAGCCAGAAGTGACAGATTGGGAAGTGGGTGAACATGTGCAGCTGCCAGAAAACAAAAGTTCTACCTCTTTCCAGAGCCCCTTATACATCATGCACATGTTATGAAATGCATACTAACTTTAAACTTGAACCTGATATGATATTCGTATGTAGAATAAAAACTCACCTGCACTCTGCTTCTGTCATCTTGAGTGGATCTGTGCAGGTGTAAAATTTACCCTGAGAAAGAAATTACATCTCATTATCAACCATAATCTACTGTTCTTCCCTACAGTGAGAATTTAACATTGTGTTCTGAAGAGCTGGCAGCTACATGGTCACCAACACACACACACACACATATATTGGTGACACTCTGATGGTCAGACCCCAGTGTGTGTTATATATACAGCCAGCTCTTCACCCTGAACAGCTGAACTCCGATGCAGGCGAACATGAAGTCCAGCAACATGGTAACCAGCACAATGTTCCCGATCGTCTTAATGGCTACAAACACACACTGAACCACGTGCTGAAACAAACACACACACAAAAACACACAACAAATATGTGACGCTACAGCTTTAATTGACATTTTCCTCAGAATAACCTGAACACCATCTCGGTAATGAAAACATGAATTAGGGTGACTAAACCGAAGCACATAAAATGTTTCTTTCACTTTTAGCAAATTTACAAATGGACTATTTTTTTGTGTATGTGTGTGTGAATGTACTGTAAATGTGTGTAAATTCACCTTGAGTCCTTTTGCTCTGTTTATGGCTCGTAAAGGTCTCAGGACTCTCAACACCCGCAAGATCTTCACTACAGAGATGGCGCTGGATCTACATCATCAACACACAATCACTAACGTATCTCTTACACACCACTTATACACACACACAATGTCATTTGTCTGTAAGAGATTTTGATGTGAATGAAACTCACTCCATCCCCATAGAGAGCAGCGAGACCCCAACTACGATCAGGTCCAGGATGTTGAAGGAGTTCCTGCAGAAGGAGCCTTTGTGTAAGAACGCACCGTACGTTGTCATCTGCAATGGACAGAGATGAAGCAATTCACACACACAGCTCACACACTTTAGGCTTACAGTGACTACAGTTATGATTGTTACATTGGTAACTACAGTTACAGTTATTCCCCTTAAAATAACAGATGGTATGCATTACACACAATTAATTAATTACTGTTGATGACAGTTAATTAATTACTAATTAAGTTACTTAATTAATTTGTTACATTTAACAGACATGTAAACATTAGTTACATAAATTGCAGGGGTGATAGTTGACATGTTGTAGCTCCAGTGGCTACACATGTTTTAGACAGACCTTCAGCACGATCTCAGCTGTGAAGACAGAGGTGAAGACGATGTCTGCGTATGCCAAAACCTACACCGCAGTGGGACACCAGCATGCGGAGATTTACAGATTACATTACGTTATTAAAAACAACACTGCAGAGCTCAGCAATAAAAAAAATATACAGCCTCGGGTATGTCTCAGAGCAGACTGTAAATCCTCTGACTGAACCTGCTGCTTCTCACTCAGGTGTTTTACCTGCAACTGAGGACATGTACCTTGTTTCTGAAGGACAGTGGGTCAATGGGGTCCTCAGCTGCCAGTGAGATGCTGCTCAGCAGGATAAAGAGGAGGATAATGTTGGTAAATGTTGTGGCATTGATGATGCGGTGGCACAGCTTACGGAATCTGGTGAGAGAAATGAACATGAAGTGACTGATGGTCACATGAAAGGAAGTGATCTGTCTGTCTGTCTGCCTGCCTTTATACACACTTGTTCTGTGGGCCAAAGATGAAGAAAGAGCTGGCCTCGGGCATCGGTACCACTGTCTCCTTCAGCTGCAGGTCAGCCATTGGACGAGGCCTGGGGCTGGTGGGGATCTCGGGCTCCTCCTCCTCATCATCACCTAGGTAACAGTCACAACATAACATTACTCATCAGCTGATCTGTGAAGGCTGTCTTAGTTTTAAAGCTCTCTACTCCAGACAAAATGAATAAAGGATATAAAAAAAGGAAAATTTAAGAGTCAGGATTCAGTTCTTAAGATAGTCCCTCTTAAATATAAAATGTGTTTAATCTTAAAAAAATGAGTAAAGCTGCCTATACTGATTAATATGCATGAATATACAAATTGGAAAAAGCTCCATATATTAAGAAAGTTTTAAGAAATGTGAAATTGGAGCTGTGGTAACAAATTTAACCCAAATCAAACTTTTTGGGTGTTTTCTACAATATAATAAAAAATGTGCCACAAAGACTTGGAAGTTTAGTTCAAGATGGAAATCCTAAAAATCCTGTTTTAAGTGTAAATGTTCTGCATTGGCTCCCACACACACACACACACACACACACACAGAGAGCTCTACTAACCTGGAAAGTCTGCTGGTGGGAAAGGGTCTTTAATCTCATTTACATTTGACTCAAACTCGTCCACCTTCAACTGGTTTCATCAGAGACATCATGTTTTCAATACACACTATTACACTGATGTTATTGTTTAGTAATTTAAAAAAATAAACAGAGGAAAATGTCATACTAAATTAGAGATGGTGTTAATTTCTCACCCTGGCCGTGGTCGGGATTCCCTCCGTCTTGGCTCGCTGCTCTGCCAGTTTCTTAGACAGAGTTTTATCTTCATCTCCTTTATCAGATACCTTAGATCTGTATCACAAACCAATCAGATGTGTAAACATTAGTGTATAACAATACCCCTGACAGTGAGAGACACATGTGACCTACTCACCTGAGCATCTTTTTACGTTTCTTTTCCTCAGCCTTTTCCTTCTGGGCAGAGGTGAGACTCTCGGCCTCGGCCAGATTATCCACAGCAATGGCCAAGAAGACATTTAACAGGATAACTGTGTGGTGCAGCTCAGGAATGCACATATGCGTGCGCGTGCACACACACACACACACACACACACACACACAGAAGTTAAAGGATACAGTTACCGCAGATGAACAGGATTATAAAGTAAATGCTGACAAGGATGCCAGGCATCACGGGACCTCCATGAGCCATGATACCATCATACATCACACTGTTCCAGTCCTCTCCTGTCAGGATCTTCACCGAGGGAGAGAGACAGAGAATGAGACAGACAGACAGACAGAGGAGAGGCAGTTAGCGAGTGAGTGAGACAGTATACTGTTCTGATCTCACATAAAGGATTTTTCTCCACATGCTTATGTCAATATTATATTATTATTAATATGAAGTCCTATTATTAAAGAGTGTGTGTGTGTGCTTGTGTGTCATTACCTGGAACACAGTGATGAGAGCCTGAGGGAAATTGTCGAAGTTACTTCGTCTTATTTTCTGGTCGGGGAAGTTGAATTTTCCACCAAACACCTGCATGCCGAGCAGAGCGAAGATGACGATAAAGAGGAAGAGGAGGAGCAGGAGAGATGCGATGGAGCGCACTGAGTTCAATAGAGACGCCACCAAGTTACTGAGAGACGTCCAGTACCTAACACACAAACACACACACTTACATGTGACAGGACCTGGACTGTTTAATGCACACTTGATCGCTTTGATTACACCCCAAGTGGTTTAACATTACATTTTTACTCAGAAAGCTGAGACAGTGAACACGTTAATTAAGATCAAATTAAGAATATGATGAAACTGTGTACTTGGTCACTTTGATGAGGCGGAGCAGGCGAATGCAGCGCATCACTGAGATGCCCATGGTGGACATGACGCCCATGTGGACCAAGATGAGCTCCAGAATCCCCATAGACACGACGAAGCAATCAAAACGATTAAACAGAGACATGAAGTAGGCAGGTAGACCGAGAGCATACATCTTCATCACCATCTCCACCGCAAACAGAGACAGCAGAGCTTTATTCGAACTCTCTATCAGACACAGGAAAACAATCAACACCCTGCAAACATGGGACTGGAACTGTCCCAAACTGGTACTGTCCACAAGGATTGTAGATATAATAATGTTAATATGAAAAATCTGATGTTAATCTGAGAAGTCTGATAGCATTAGTCTGTTAATGTGGAATGGGAGTGTGATAGGAGTTTGACCTTGGAAGTTGGTGAGGGACTGAGATTGCTGATGATGCTCCGTGGCGATGACCAGCGTGTTGAAGAATACCAACAGGAAGATAAGCCAGTAGAAGAGCTTAGATTTCACCCAGACACGGCACGTCCTCCGGAAAAAACGATTCCAGCGGCGAGCATGACGCCTGAGGAGAACATGGCTTTAATTTCAGTCAGAAACAATTAAAATCAAAATATTTCTCAATATTTCATCAGCAGGAAGTGGAAACGATAACTGGTCACTCACACATAGTACATGAGTATGTTTAGACCCTCCAACTCATACAGACTCTCCGTCTCCAAACCTCTGTCCTGCATAGGCAGCAGACCTGAGGGACATCAGAGACTTTTAATTAATGTTTCCTTTAATTTAGATTTTTTCTGAGGATGGAAGTGACATAAAACCATTATTCTTCTTATATGCATGTTAGAGGGAGAAAGTAGATAGATAGTTTAAATAAATGAATGCAGTAATAATACTCATTAAGTATTTTTAACTGCAAACTTAGTTCGCCTTCGTCTACTGAGCATAAATCTCCCTTTGTGTCCTAACAAGCTGTGATCTTAAAAAAATCAAATTTAACTTTGATAGACACCAGAGAGAAACCAGAGGGAAACAAAGAGACAATAGAGAGACACAGAGAGAAAGAGCGAGAGACATCAGCAGGTGCTTTTGTGGGTGTGTAAAGGTGTTTTTGACCTTGACCCTCTTGGTCAGTGTCCATAATCTCAGCCTGAGTGATCCACTCCATGTAACCCTTCAGATCTTCATCCAGCTGCTGACGTTCACGCAACTTCTGATATTCACCACTCCGAGAGCTCTTCTCCCGCTCCTTAGTGAACTCACTAAGTGAGAGGAACACACAAATACACACACGATATAGAATAATACATTCTGAATAACACACACACAGTAATAGTGTGACACTGACCCACACAGAACTCCCAGCACCATGTTTAAAATAAAAAATGATCCCAGCAGAATGAGAGTGACAAAGTAGAGCCACGGCCACTCCATCCCAATCGCATCGTTCACCTGTGCACGCACACACGCGCACACACACACACACACAAACACACAATTTGATTATCATTATTAAATGATACCCCCCCCCATGTTCTGAGACACTAATCAGTGAGACACACCCAGTAGAGGACATCCGTCCAGCCCTGAGTGGTGATGCACTGATACACAGTGAGCATGGAGAAGCCCAGGTTATCAAAGTGTGTGATGCCATTATTGGGACCGGGCCATCCTGGTTTACACACCGTCCCATTCAGAATACAGCGCCGCCCGTTTCCTGCCTCAGCACATGGAGATGGCTTCTCATTCTCCACTGTTGCTATGATATCTGACAGACGCACACACACACAAACACACACACACAGTGTCACAGGGTGAAATACAATCAGCAGCAGCAGTAGAGTGGCATTTAGAGGTTAATGTTAGGGTTTAGGAGTAATACTGGGGTTTAGGAGTATCCTTAGAGCTTAGTAATGTTTTATGAATTTATGATTTAGGAATAATGTCAAGATTTAGAAGTCACATTAGAGTTTAGGAGTATTGTATGGGTTTAGGAGTAACATTGGGGTTTAGGAGTAACATTGAGGTTTAGGAGTAATGTATGGGTTTAGGAGTAACATTAGGGTTTAGGAGTAACATTAGGGTTTAGGAGTAATGTATGGGTTTAGGAGTAACATTGGGATTTAGGAGTAACATTAGGGTTTAGGAGTAACATTAGGGTTTAGGAGTAATGTATGGGTTTAGGAGTAACATTGGGGTTTAGGAGTAACATTAGGGTTTAGGACTAACATTAGGGTTTACGAGTAATGTATTGGTTTAGGAGTAACATTGGGGTTTAGGAGTAACATTAGGGTTTAGGAGTAACATTAGGGTTTAGGAGTAACATTAGGGTTTAGGATTAATGTATGGGTTTAGGAGTAACATTAGGGTTTAGGAGTAACATTATGGTTTAGGATTAATGTATGGGTTTAGGAGTAACATTGGGGTTTAGGAGTAACATTAGGGTTTAGGAGTAACATTAGGGTTTAGGAGTAACATTAGGGTTTAGGATTAATGTATGGGTTTAGGAGTAACATTGGGGTTTAGGAGTAACATTAGGGTTTAGGATTAATGTATGGGTTTAGGAGTAACATTGGGGTTTAGGAGTAACATTAGGGTTTAGGAGTAATGGGTTTATGTTATGGATTCCTAAACAAAGGGTTTCAGTTTAGATATGTTGAAATATTTTAACAGAAAAATGGAAGATGGATTTTATGTGCTCATATTTTTAAATGTTACTGGGAGTCACATTCATACAAGCCATGTTTAAATTAACAGCGTTAGTGTTAATCTTTTGCATTATCCTGACACACTGTTCTAACATAGTGCAGCAATAAAAATGGACAAATTTCTCTGTGCATTTACCCCCACTAAACACACTAGAATGTGCTACACCATAGTGTTATTGAGTACTAACACTAACCAGGTGTCCTATTGCAGTTAGTACTTGAATGAAAGGGTTGGGTTAGATAAGGTTATCTAGATTATTTTCTAGATTTCTAGATTAGTAAGTACATTTGAGAGTAAGGTCACAGTTTTCCATTTGAGACGCAGCTCATGACAGAAATCACGATGACAGCAGAAAGTTTTAAAGAGGGACACAGAGCTGGTCAGTGTGTTTAACATCAGTTCATCAAGTCACTAAACATTTTACACCTTGACTTGGAAAACATGTTGTCTAGTGAACATCACATTGAACGTCACTTTTTATTTGTAAGATATGTAAGATAGACAGTGAGTGTGAGAACACAAATGCTGCTCATGTTACCACAGCACAAAACGTATTATACATCAAGTATAAACTATACTTGGGCAGTGGTAGCTCTGTGGTTTAGACGTTGGACTAGTGATTGAAAGGTTGTGAGTTCAAATCCTAGCACTGCCAAGCTGTCTCTGCTGAACCCTTGAGCAAGGCCCTTAACCCTCAATTGTATAAATAATATATGTAAGTTGCTCTGGATAAGGGCGTCTGCCAAATGACATAAATGTAAATAAACCGGAGACTCCTCTGCTCCACATGGGGCCATATCATGGCTGTGTTAGACTGGTAATTCAGTCTGAGAAATATTCCTAAGATTTTTAGCCGCTTACATTAAGCACATGTATGTTACTGATATAATAAAATGTTCACCTGTTACTGTAGTCCTATATTATTTCAGAATTTAAAAAAAAATGTAGGGTGCAGAAAAATTATGACGTCCATCTGGAGTCATTTCTCCAAAAAGTTTGTGGACTGCTGAGTTAGAGATTAATGTTAGTTTTTTAAGGTTCTTAATGTTTAATTGATGTTCTAGTGCACTAGGTAGTGCGCTAACCCGTGCCCTTGTAGTAGCAGGTCTTGTGCATTTTGCATTTGAAGAGCTCGAGGCCAATGATGGCGTAGATGATCACCATGAAGAAGACAAGCAGTGAAATGTGGAATAGCGGCAGCATGGACTTGAGAATGGAGCTCATCACCACCTGCAGGCCTGGAGGATAAATTACACCCTGAATTATAAAACGCCTGACCAAGTGTTACTGCTTCCAAGTAGAGTGTGTGTGTGGTGGTGCAGGGCGCTGTGACTCACTCGGGACTCCTGAGACAAGCCGTAACGGCCTCAACACCCTGAAATGACCAACTTTATGTTAAACTTTATGTCTATTGCACATGTACATATCATTAGCATTAGCAAATATAAATGTATAGAGTAACTAAACACACTGCATTACCTAAATGCTCTCAGAGCTTTCATATCAAACCCTCCACCTTTCTGTTCCACCGGAGCCTCAACACCACTGATATTATTAATGAAGTCCACCACTATAGTGAAGAGACTGAAAGAGAGGGATAGAGAGACAGAGACAGAGAGAGTGAGAGAGAATTTCATCATGTGACTATTTGGTGTGATGTTAGTGACTGAGTGTTAATGAATTTATTTCTATAAACAGGCAGAAAGATGTTTTAGTCTCACCCCATCGTCACTATGACAAAATCTAGAATGTTCCAGCAGTTTCGTAAATATGCGTCAGCGTGGAAGAGCAGTCCATACGCCACGATCTTCAGGAAACACTCCAGTGTGAAGATGATGAGGAAGATGTACTCCAAACTCTCCTGTTAGCGTAGAAGACTCGCTGTAATGACTCAGGCAGTCTGTGAATCTGTTCTCATCTAATTAATCTTTTCTGTAATTCTGCTGCTGAGTTTAGCCTTTCAGGTGCTGTTACGCTGCTACATATTTACAAATATACAGTACTGTGCAGAAGTCATAGACACATGCCAAACCTCAAAAATAATGAAAATAAACCTTTCTACATAAAAGAAAAATACTAAACAATCATCCATATATAAACCAAACATCAGTATAATTAACTAAACTTTTAATTAACTAAATTAATTAAGTAAACTGATTAACTAAGCTTTGCTTTTATTATTGAATAGTAGTCCGGGGTACAGTGTGTGCAGTGTGTGTAAGTTTTATTGTGCATCTTGGAGAATCTGTCATATTTCTGGAGCCTGTCACACTTTCTTTTTTTGCAGTAAAACCCAGGAGCCTTTATTATGTTTGTGTCTGGAACATTCTCTCTTATGTAACATGTTGCTTTTTTACTGACATACAATTTTTTTATTTTATTTGGAAAAGCAAAGTTTGGAAATCTAAAATGTCTTTGTACTCAAAAAATAAATTCATAAAATAAATATCTATAACAAAATTTTTATTGTAAATATTTATAACTTACTAAGTCTTCCTTTGTATTCTCATTGCAGCTTAGTGAGTTTTAATTTTTATGGTGTTTTGTGGGTGTCATCAAATGCCAAATGCCAAAAACTAAATCCAGCAGAGATTTTTGGTTTGATCTGCTTTATGCAAACATTCACACATCTTTTAGAAGACTAACAAATGAGGTGCAACGAGCATGTAGATACACACTCATCACCAACACAGATTTCAAATTGCAGTTCATTGTGAGTTAAAAGACCAACTGCAGTGTGTTTATTTCTGACTTAGGGCTCACACACACACACACACACACACACAGTGGATGTGTAACAATAACAGGATATAAAATATGTTTAAAAGTGAGTCTGAAGCATGAAGCGCTTTTAAACACTGACGTGTGTGTGTGTGTATGTGTGTGTGTGTGTGTAAGAACTATTCTAAATTTAAAGGTTTTACGCACTTGTTTGACCAGCTGCTCTTCTCACTAACCTGAGTCAAGGGCACACACACACACACACACACTGGTGAACCTGTCTTATTATCTTAGACCATGCTGTGTGTGTGTGTGTGTGTGTGTGTGTGTGAGTGTGTGTGCATGTGTGTGTGTGAGTGTGAGCATGTGTGTGTCTGTGTCTGTGTGCATGTATGTTAAACCATAAATGTTCATGATGAGTGCCTTTAATTATAATAGATAAAATATTAGATTAATGAATAATTATTAGATTAATTTATTGTTACATTAATTATTGATTAGATGGATTAATTATGATCAGATTACAGATTTTAAACTGATCAGATCAACAATGAGACAGATTTACAGTGTATATAAATCTCAGCATTTAGCAGTACCTTTATCTATTTGAGTTTACTGAGGACCACAGCCAGAATAAACCGTGTGTGTATGTGTGTGTGTGTGTGTGTGCGCGCGTGTGTGTGTAAATAGAAATGACATTATAGTGGATGACGATGTCACAGAATACCATCCAGAAAAACTCCAGCTCATATTACTGGTTAAAAGCACGCGTGTGTGTATGTGTGTGTGTGTGTGTGTATGTGTGTGTGTGTGTGTGTGTGTGTGTGTGTGATACACACCAGGTTGCTGTTGGTGTTGTTCGTGTCCTCCTCAGGCATTGGCATGAACACAGCAAGAGCCACACAGTTAGCAAAGATGGTGAGAAGAATGATAATTTCAAATGGCTTGAAGGGGCGGAGTCAAGTGAAAAAACGCTCGATATCTAAAGGACAGTTAGTGTTCGATTGTTTATGACTGCAGTCATGTGACTCCTAATTATTTACTGATAATGTGCTGAGTTTGTGTTACATTTACATTTAACGCCCTTATCCAGATCGACTTACATATAAGCAAGTGTGTGTGTGTGTGTGTGTGTGTGTGTGTGTGTGTGTCTGTGAGTGTGTGTGTGTGTGTGTGTGTGTGTGAGTGTGTGAGAGAGAGAGAGAAAGAGAAAGAGAGCGGGGGAGTATGTG
>JAQQZR010000016.1:18636260-18650597 GCA_030068235.1 Notoglanidium macrostoma
GTGTGTGTGTGTGTGTGTGTGTGTGTGTGTGTGTGTGTGTGTGTGTGTGTGTGTGTGTGTGTGTGTGTGTTTTTTATAGGTGATGAGTTGGGCAGGGTAACTGTGACTGATTTCCAGGCTGTGGGACACACACAGATAATGAACACGCATGCACGCAGAGTGTCAGAGCTCACCTTCTCTTCACACAGGTGTATATATATATATATGTGTGTGTGTATGTGTATGTGTGTATATATATATATGTACATATACACACACACACACCTTCTCTGCAGAACTACAGAACAGGTTAAAATGATGTGGGCTTTAAATAGTTAATCACTTTGTCACTGACCATTATTAATTAAATTGATAATATTTATACTAATATTCATTAATATGCAAATTAGGGGCTCTATCTTTAAATTAACACAGAGGTGTGTATGTGATTTGTGTGTAGTTCTCCTCTCCTCGCCTCAGTGAGTGATGACTGCACTGTCGCTGTAGTGAACACCGAGCTCAGGGAAATGTGAGTATACACACACACACGCACGCACGCACATATATCGGAGGTAACTAATGGAAACTAAGCAAATTATAATGTGTAATGTTAGTGTGCACACACACACACACTGCTGAACATGCTGCTGAACATGCTCACAGATCCTGGTGTGAGTCTGAGCTATTCTCTTAATACCTCTCTGCTCTTATGTACTCTGTTGGTGCACTAGATAGTGTACATGATTGTCCTGGATAGGGATTAGCCAGTGATTTGGAACACTGCATAAGGAGTAAACGCTGCAATTTACAATTGTATTTTGGAAGAAGAGATGCTTTAATAGTATTAATGCTATAACTGTGTGTGTGTGTGTGTGTGTGTGTGTGTGTGTGTGTGTGTGTGTGTGTATACAGTTACAGAGACAACAGACACCAAGACTTTGTGCGTGGTGTGTGTTGGGCTCCAGGCGGCTCAGACGTGCTGACCACTGCAGGGTGGGATCACCAGGTGCTCCATCATAATGTGCAGGAGACACATGGTTAACACACTTTTTTTAACACATACATGTTTAATACACACATGTAATTAACACATACAGCTACACATCCACTTCTTCCAATGTTTAATAAAGTGTGTGTTCAGTCAAGCTGAGTGCAGTGGTAATTTCTTTTGGACTGATACACACTGATTTCATAGTTATTACACTGGGTTATTAAACACACACTTACCTGTGAGCAGAACACAGTGGGGTGTATGTGTAATTATCAGATTACAGATGAGGTGAGTGTTCTGCCATGTGAAAACAGCTCTGACTGGAACTTGAACTCAACATACCTTCAGAGTGAGCAAGATTGTGTGTGTGTGTGCGTGAGAGTTGTTGTTGTAGTGACTGTTGGAGTGTGCACTATCTAATGGCTAATCGCTCCATGGAGCCATTAAATCTAATTTAAAATGGCGTGGACCGGCCGAGGGTATTTGGCAAAGGGGAAGTGGACAAGAAGTTTTGCACAATAAGACACTGATTTAATTTATATAAATACTTGCATTAAACACTCAGATTCTGGAAGTTATCTGCTTACTCAACACTATAGTCTGTGTCTGATTTCACTATTCTAGAGATCAGATTTGATCTCTCACACCCACACGTACGTGCACGCACGCACGCACGCACACACACCCACACACGCACAGAATTCCATCAGTAGTCCAACAGTGAAGTAAATATTTTCTCATCGTTAGACAAAAACGTGTAATTTTAACTGATTTCATAGGAGACCTGAATTTAGCCAGTATGTGATTGTGTACTACTTCCACATACATGTTATTGTGTGTGAGTGTGTATAAAACATCTCCATTTGTGTAATCTATTCTTGTTTATGCTGAAGAAACCCCTATGTATTTGTTGTCATGGGAACAAAAACAACAGTTAAACAGCTTTAAAGAACAGCTTTAAATCCCGGATCATGTCTTTAAATCCACAATCCAGTCCAGTAAACACATGCGCATGTGTGTCTGAAGATTTATTAGTTATAATTTATGCCATGTTTGTGTTCAGATACACACATGTTTAAGTGCTGAGAACTTTTTCCAGTCCGTGTGATGAAAGTGCACACTACAGCACTCTGTCGCTCTCACACTCCAGTTTCATCTCTCATCAGCAGAAAACATTTACGTGTGAATTACAGTGCTGACCTTGTAGAGTTTTAGGAACAAGCATTTAGCAATGTATGCATTATTAGATACAGTTCAATGATGTATATGGTCACGTGAAACAACTGCATGTAGGCTTTAAAGGTAGCTCTAATACTTCAAATAGTTATCCCTATACAGGTAAACTTACACACTTACAATTTGGGCATATGTATGGTTCCAAAATTAGACACTAAGAAGCATTACCATATAGGAGCACATGTATGTATCCTTGGTTTGCTAAAATGGGACAAAAATGCAGGCATTTAACACTAACAGGTGGTGAACACACACACACATATAACACAGAAGACATACGTGGGGACATCAGAAACGCATAGATATGGGAAAATGAGTAAGAACATATTTTTTATATGTTATCTTTGTCAGGCAGGTAATAAATAATGGCTACCAAGCATAAATTAGAAGACAATAGAGGTAATAACTGATTTTAATGGTGACTGCACTAGATGCTTAGGTAGGATATTGGTGAAGGTCAGATAGAAGCGAGGTCAAGGAATGTGTACATGCCGTCAATTTGTCAACATGTTGCTAAACTTGTGAATGGTTTTCTGTATGAGCAGCCGAGGTGGAGCAGTGTTTCAGAACGCTCTGCAGACCATCTCTGCTTTCATTGTTTCAATAAAAGCCTAATTGTTCTGCACTCCTTGTGTACGTGAGCTGTTTATTTAAGAGTTTCCACGACAACCTCCACTAACACCCTCACACCCTCTTTAATAATATTGTTACAGCACTTCTTTAATAAAAACAATTTTACTTTTATAATCAATCAAGTAGAACTTTACAGTCTCTCTCATTTCCTGTCAGCTGAGGCACTAAAATAAGTTTAATGTACAAATAGTCCTCACTTATTACATTTCATTACCACTGTGATACTCCAACTCTGTTGCATCCCAGACTCCGTTCTTATATGGAATCTGCTCCAAATGCTAGAATACAAACACACACGCGCACAGACAGCTTTAGAAAGACTTCCTGATGATGGTTATTTGATGTTGGTATTTATTACCCACAATGCACTGTGACTATCATTCAAGAGCGCGAGAGTGAGTATCAGACAGCAGCGTTTGGGACACAGTAGTCACTCTGATGGAAAAACAGACAAAATACATACATTTCTAAATATGGGTCAGGCAAATATTGCACATATACCCACCCTGCATTGTGTATGTTTGTGGGTGTTTATTTTTATGTAAATTAAAATTTGTAGAAAATAAGGTTTTCCCGATAAGGTTGAACAAGTCCATGCTGCAGTGTTTAACATTTATGTTTTTCTGCCCTGTGTTTTTGGCTCCGTTCTTTTTGTAGCTGAAAGTTTGATGAACAACAAAGTTTTTAAAAAGTACAAACTAAACATGAAACTAAATTTCCTCCAACACCAATGAGTCTGTGTTAAGTGTGTGTGTTGTTTACACACAGATATTAGTCCAGTCTGTGTTCCACAGCGAATAAATCCAGGTTGGACTTTGGCACACAGACAAAGAGCAGAGTTTATAAAAACCCTAAAACAGTTTCAGATGAATTCACCATCCAGAAAAACTGTTGCAGTGTGTAACCTGTCCAATATCAGATGTAACGTCTTTTCCTTGATGAGTTCTTTATGGACATGTGTGTTTTGGGGGGGGTGTTGGTCACTCAGTTTTGGGGATGGGTGTAATGGGCTGTTTGGTCCCTGGCCTCACCATGAATGTCATCCCAAACTGCTGCTTTGAAGAACCACTGTGGAAAAATTAGAGCAGAATCAGGTTTCAGTGTGAACATAACACACGCCTCATATAAACATATAGAAATTATAAACTGAGGATCCACAGCATTAATGTCAAACTGAGATATTATTTTCCATCTCTGTTTGAATGGTTCTTGTATGAAATGCTTCATAATTTACTTAAACGTTTTAAAACTTTCTCTTGCTTCTTAAATTAACTTATGTTTTCCTCTCAGCTAAACAGAACACAGAACTGGACATTTCTTTAGGAATTTTAACTCTATTTTTTTTTTTAGAGGTTAATAATTGTTGTGGTAAAAGAAGCAGTTTCCGGGGGTGGAGTTTTTAAGATTTTACCTGGCTGGTGCTTTAGCGTGTGCTTTCTTGGTCACTTTGTTCTCAAGTTCTTTCATGTCCAGACCTGTAGGCTGTACAGACAAATTGGAGCTCTTTGGTTTGGGGGTGGAGTTCAGGGAAGGACCACCCTCTACATCCTCATCAAATTGATGGGAGTTCCAGTCATCACTGCTGGTGTCTGCACTATGGGCTGGAGCAAATTTGGGATCCATTTCCAGCATTTTCCTCTGCAGGATGCTGAGCAGTGTGGCCTGACTGGCCGTGACTGATGGTGGAGCTTGGGGCTGAGTTTTGGATTGAGACGGGGGCAGAACTTGGGGCAGAGTTTTGGGTTGAGACAGGGTTGCAGCTTGGGGCTGGGTTTTGGTTTGAGGTGGGGGCAGAACTTGGGGCTGAATTTTGGGTTGAGAAGGGGGTGGAGCTTGGGGTTTTGGTTTGAATTGAGTGCTAGGAACAGCATACATTGGTGTGGTGGTGCAGGCTGATTTAATACTTGGGGGATTCGTAAGACTATTTTTGATGGGGGCAGAGTTTAGAGGTGGAATTACATCAGTTCTCTTGGTAGGTGGGTCAGGTGGAGGCATGCTGGGTGGAGCTTCATCTTCTGGATCAGAGTTAGCAAACTCAGGTGGAGGAGGAATGAAGGAGATGGCATCAAAGCCTTTGTACTGCCCAGATGGAGATGTTGGGGATGCAATACTTGTAGAGTTTTTACTCAGAATGCTGCTGGAGGGTACAGAAGATTCAAGTGTGGAGTAAGTAACCTTTGGGTTCTCGGTCTTGGGTTTGGGCTCCACGGATGGATTGACACTTCCAGAGGAACTCTGTGGTCTTGGGGTAACAGTGAATGAATTTGGTCGGGTTTCGCTTGGATGGATGCTCTCGTTGGTGGAATCTGCGGAGCTGTTGCTCTTGGTACTGTTTTCTCTGGAAATGGCTGCCTTCTGCTTCTCTCGTTCCTTAGCTGCAATCAAAAGGGCAAACGGAGAAGCAGCCACCTCCTTCCCGCTAGAAGGTTCATTGGTTTTCAGGTTCTGCAGCTTGCGATTCAGTAATGGGCTATATTTTCGCGCTGGGTCCACAGGCGTAAAGTCAATTATGTCTCGAGCTGACAGCATTGCTGTGGATTTTTCTACTGTGGGAGAATATTTTATTGGAGTTGGTATCTTATTTGGAGCATCTGGTTGTATTTCTACATTTGTATCCATTCTGTTGATGGCCCTGTGTGGTGTTGCTGGTTGGTTGGGTATGGTTGCCTGCATGTTCTCCTTCAAGTCCTGTAGATTTTTTTCCAGCATGATGCCTGAGCTGTTGCGACGCACTGGCTTGATTGGGGGCACCAGGGGTGTGCTCATTTCCTTTTCAGATGTTGGCGCTCTCCCGTTGGCATGAACCCCAATTGGATTTTTGGAGGAGTTCTCCGGGGGCAGGAGGTGCGTCACTTTCTCTCTGTCTGATGGGTTGGTGAGAGTTATTGTTTTTGGTACTGTGTAAAGTTTGCCTGTGTTTTGGGAGTTAAAGCTGGAGGCTGGTCTTCCTAAGGGTGTAGAACTTGGGGTAGTAGATCCAGATGAAGGTAACTCAAAGTTGGAGATTGATGAAAATCTGGAGGGCTTGGGAGGAGGCATCTTCAGGACTTTGGTTATAGGTGACTGGGGTTTCTCTGTTGGAGGCAGTGGAGGGGTAAATTTGGGACACTCTGGGATGTCCTCAGGTGAGTATGTGGAGAATTGATAACTTGGAGGTTTTGGTGGAGCCATAGGTGGAGGCCTTAAAACAGACAGATCTACATCATCTGCTGTTCCGAGAGAAGGTGGCTTGGGAGGGGGCATGGGGGGTGGCACCAGAATGGACAGGTCTACGGGTGAATACGGTTCCTCAAAAGACGGTGATGGAGGAGTTGCATGTCCAGGTGACGGAGGGATGAACTGGGGAGGTGGAGGTGGAGGTGCAATGGAGGGAGGAGGAGGGATCAGAATCTGACCTTCTTCAAGGTTATCCTCTGAGATGGCACCTCCATTTGACAGACTCTCTGCATTACCTGTTCATGGAGGGAAACAATGTTAGCGAATGTTCAGCACGTATCAGGCAAATCTTTTAAATCCTTCAGGCTTGATGAGTTGTGTTGGGGAAAGAGAGAATTAAAAAGTTCTGCTAATGCATAGTGGAAGATGAGTTATCATAAAGAAATCACCTCTATAATGGCAATCAAGGAGTCTGACACACACTCAATTATGGCTCATAACTCACCTGGAATATTTGAGAACACTGAATACCTGATACAGGTGTGTAGGGAAACTGAACAAAGAGCAAAAATGTAGACTGTCAGGATTCCCTAAAGGACCGAACTGGAAAAGCCATGGCTTATATGCAGTGAAACATGAGTCAGTTTACTGAAAACGCCACTGAAATGGTATACAGGTGCTTGTAGGGCTTTTTGGCAAACTCTGATTTCACTTTCACCACCAGTTTCTCTAAAGCCTCCTGATTCCTGATGACTGTAACTAATTAAATCTTATGAGGCGTCACGTAAGATCATTAAGAAGACAGGTTATATGTATATTCAATATTGGCTTAAAATGGGTGAATAGAAGCTGTTGAGCACTTAGGAGTGTGAAGGTCTTGTGGGATGTTTGGGACTTGACCTCACCTGTGTGGGTAATTTGGGGCGCACTGAAAGAAGGCCGATCAGGAACTGTTGGAGTCGGAACTGCAAATCCTGCTCCATCTCCAAACTGGTGAGAAAACACAAGGCACATAACACTTGATTAACAACTTCATATATTTATCAGAAAAAATTTAATTTACTATATCAGTAACAGTTGTCATGAAAACTCCAGAAAACACACCATGGAGTCTTGCTGGAACGGAGTCTGTGTATTCTAGCATTAAAAATGGCAGATGTTTGAATAAGAATATTATTATATTAGATACGTATTATAAGACATGTAAGGTTGGCCTTTGGGACAGAGCTGTTGAGTTTTTAGTGTGTTCTCTGTGTTATTAACCTTGGGCTGTTTACCTGCTCTCTGTCTCTGTTTGCTCTTTGAGGTGAAGTTGGGAAGTTTACAGCATGTGATCTCATGACTGATTCTCTTATCGACTCGCTGGATTTTGTTCCTGTTTATTTAAAGCCTGAACTGTTAAAAAGTGAACCGGAAAAGAGACTAAAAAGTCAGATGAACATCTCTAAACAATTATAAAGAATACACGGATATGGATATGCATAAATATGCGAAGTGGAAATGTTCCCATGTCCTTAAATATGTTAACATCTAACATTCTACTTAAAATAGCTAACTACCTTATTCTGTAATGAAATATTTCCCATTATTTTGATTCAATAATTAGCCAATTTTAGAATATCAGACTGTGATTGGCTTAAGCCTTTCAGTGTATTTATGTTACTGAGTTCAAACATAGCTACACCCCTGAATCAGTTTTGTACATAGTACTATTGTAAATGGAAAACTTTTGACCAGTACTCTGATGCATTTGAGCAGAGTTGGCCATGTGTGTGGAGTTTAAACAAAAATCATTTAAACATTTCTGAGTTTAGATTAGAAGAACTGTCTGTTGGTTCACTTTAAACTGCGCTGTGAAACGTTGCAATGTGACAGGCCTTGAATTCACTCCATACTGAACAGACCAGTTCTTTAAGCTTTCTTTTCACTCAGACACACACGCGCGCACACACTCACAAACTCTTAATCAGGGTGTTAATGAACAAGAGCAAATTCCAGATAACTCCTAGTTAACAGTGACATGTAAAATAACCAGTTTTGCCGTTTTATTAGAAAAATAATAAACAGACATATTTTGATGTTTCCAAAATGAAGCTGTATGCCAACAGATTTCAGATTTTTTTTATTTCTTTTATTAAAAAATTACTGAAACTGTATGGTGTGTAAAGTATCCTGGGCAATGTTCCAAATGGCAAAAGCCTCCCTACACTGGAGGAATTAAAGATCTATTAGGGCTCTGTTATTATTATTATTATTATTATTATTATTATTATTATTATTATCCATCCATCCATCCATTACGTATAGTGTTTATCTGTCAGAGTCGTGGGGAAGCTGGAGCCAATCCCTGCTGACTCCAGGTGAGAGGCGGGGTTACACGCTGGACAGGTCATTTATCCCATTTTATCAAATTTATCACAGGGTTAACACAGAGACAAACAACCACTCACACTCACATCTGTGGGCAATTTAGAGTAGCCAGGTGACCTACTCTGCATGTCTTTGGACCACGGGAGGAAACCAGAGCATCAGGAAGAAACCCACACAGGATGGGAGAACATGCAAACTCCACACAGAAAGACTCCAGAGGTTCAGACCTGTGAGGCGACAGTGCTAACCACTGCACCACAATGACACCTGTTATTATTATAGTTGTTGTTGTTGGTAGAAGTATTAGTTTTATAAAGGTATAAATAATATTAAATATATAATCTGGTGATTTTGAGATGCAGAAAAGATTTTAAATAAATAAACTGCAAAGGTATGTTGCAGAGAGATGGAACTATGGGTGACAACTTAATATCAGGAAGAAATACTCATCTGTGCAGACATGTGTGTGTGTGAGAGAGAGAGAGAGAGAGAGAGAGACACAGAGGGAAACCTAAACATGCTGAGTATGTTATTCCTGTTTCCTAGCACCAGGCATTTTAAGGAGTGGCTGATATTGAGCAGAAAGTTCTCACCATACATTTTATTTTTAGTGTGAGATTGTGACACACCTGTGTGTGTGTATGTGTGTGACCACTTGCATGTGCTGGCCCAGCCTGTGCTAAACCCAAAACAAAGTGAGTGTATTCAAAACACCCTGGAGCAATCAGATCACACGGGAAACACACACAGCTTGATGCTGTCTCCACACTGTGTTACTCCATTATCAGGTGTCAGAGAAAGTCAAGGGGTTAAAGGTGATTTCACACTCCAAACTGCTTAACACTCTTAAAGAAGTTCAGTGTGTTCAATAGAGTGTGATCAGTACACTGTAGTGTCTGCTCATTATGATGTATTCAGTAAAGTGCAGCGCAGTGTGTTCAATGTGTTTAGTACAGTGGAGTGTGTTCATTAAAGTGCAGTGTATTCAGTGAAGTGCAATGTATTCATTGTATACAGTGCAGTGTGTTTAGTACAATACAGTGTGTTCAGTGAAGTGCAGTGTGTTCATTATGTTTTGTACAGTTCAGTGTGTTCAGTATGTTCAGTACAGTGTGTTCAGTGCTAGTTCTCTTTGTCAGATGAATGTAAACCTGGTCATGTGACTCACAGTGCTGAAGTGTTTGACGGTGGGTCTGGAGCGAACTTTAGCTGTGCCTGAGTCTGGTATCACCACTGCATCATACACAAACTCCACACTGTCTGTAACACACACACACACACACACACACACACACACACACACACAGAGTCATGGGTTTGTCCTAATCATCATAATAGTGCTCTAAAGAGTGTGAGTGTGTTACTGTAGAAACCTGTGTGGAACATTACATATCTAGCTAAATTACCTAGGGTTATATTAGACTATTAAAGATGGCAGGAGCACATGGGGGGTGTCTAATTAACATATTCATGCATATTTATAGATCCTGGTATTTTTAATGTTTTAATGAGGTATAATGCATAGCCTCTGTTTTTACATTAAACACATGAAAACAATGTTACTAAGTTACTAATAATAACATCAGTTCTATGTAACAGAAATTTGTGTACAGAAGATAAAGTGCTCACAGACTGAATTTGATTGACTGTGTGTGTGTATGTGTGTGTGTGTGTGTGTGTGTGTGTGTGTGTGTGTGTGTGTGTGTGTGTTTCTCAGTTGGTCAGGTACAAAGGTCTTAACACACTCCATATCACCGATGTTTAAAGCTGAACTGTAATAATAATAATAATAATAATAATAATAATAATACAATCTTACCGATGTCTTTCATCTGGACATTGGTGTCAAACAGAGACTGGTTCCTCCTGTTCAGGAAGTTCAAACCACCTTTCTTCATCATGCTGTGTGTGAGTGTATGTGTTCAAAAAATCCCAAAGTGTGTTAATGGTCTCATTGCTGAACACAGTCTTAAATCTCAAGCAGCTGAACAAGCATAGGGAAAATGTCTTTGTGCTTCACTCGTCCTCTCTCACTCCTATTCTGTTCCTTCTGCTGGCTCCGCCCACCAGGTGTGTTCAGGTGAGTTTAACCCGAAACCTGTGTCACACCCTCTCAACGCAAACACTGTAGCTCATTACCCTTTTACCCTGCTTTACCCTTTTACCCTATAACACTTTTTTAAATCATTATTATTATTATTATTATTATTATTATTATTATTAATAATAATAAGCACTGAACATTGAACTAGCTTTAGTAGTTAGCTACAACGAATGTATAAAATTAATTTAATAAAATATTAAATACAATAAGTAAATAAAGTGTTTATTAATGCAGTGTTCCACTGAGATGTACCACTGCAGGAGTTAAATGGGCATAAATTTTAAATTTATATCTGGGATGTATATAATTTTGTGAAGACTCTTTGTGACAGTAAATGTGCTATACAAATAAAATTGAACTGAATTGAGTTGAATTGAATTTCATTGAATTGAATTAAATATGAGAACTGAGATCAACACAAGAACCTGAACATCCACGAAGGTTTGTCTGTAATGGTGATTTCACAGAGGACTGCCACGTCCACAGCAGTGGTTTTCTAACTTTAGCTAGCATTAGCATATAGCTCTGTTCAATATTAAATGTTAACATACATTATTGTTAACATTATCTTTAACAGAAATGAAATATAATTTATAATAGTATTATTTTATGTGTTCATGACAGCAGCCGTGAGGGCTTTGCTGCTTTCGGGTCTTTTAGAGGAATTGGGGCTGTGATTCCGATGTTCCCACACGGAGTATTAAAGTGAACAGTTTATCTTTACTGTTCTTAATTACATTCACATCTACACAATGTGGCTGTGGTGTGTCAGCCATTAGCCTGTTGGCACCTGTGGCTATTATATTGTCCCCACTCTGTGAGTTTATATTCAGGTTCCTGTAAGTAACCATGACAAATTAACATCCTTTTTTTTACATTACATTACATTTATGTCATTTGAAAATTTGAAGGTTAAGGGCCCAGCAGTGGTGGTGCTTGGATTTGAACTCATGACCTTCCGATCACTAGTCCAACATCTTAACCACTGAGCTACCACAGACCTCACAGTTTGGTTCATTAGAGTGAGAGAAAGAACCGAAATATCAACATTTCCATCAGATGTGAAGATGTGATAAATTACTGAGAAAAGCTCTATATGACTACAATTTCACTTAGCGTTGACTGCTAACATATTCATCATAGTGAGAAATGTCAGTGTTGTGTTACACTGTAGACGGTGTTAGTTAAGACATGACCTTTGACCTTGGTCTCCCTTTGTAATGTGGAGGAAGATCCTAGGTCTCTGAACAAGCATCATGCAAGCTGGCTAACAGGCTAATGGGCTAACAGGCTAGCAGACAATGAAAAAAATGTTGTGATGAAACATCATGAATATGACAAAATATAAACGTAAATATCACTAGAACATTTAACATAATAATGTATTGTATATATTCTAAAATTTTTGTAATACTTTTAAATTAGGCACAGATCAAATTCAAGCCCCACCCATGCTGATGGTTTATGATGTCATTATTAATAACCCCTCCCAACATGAGTGTGTTGTACATAGCAAGAGTTATATTGTCTCTGCTCTGTTGCCATGGAGACAGACACATAACCGGTCCCACCAGATTGGCAAGTTCAAGCAGGTCATCACCATGGTGATGAATAGTCTGTGTGTGTGTGTTCTGATTTCTGCTGAAACTGAACAGGAAGTGACACGGCAGTGATGGCTGACTGACTCTAGTGCCAACAAATAACAGCCTTTACAAATCCTACAATCCTTATAGAACATTAGCAAACATTTTACACTAGCTTTTTATTAGCTTACTGTTATACATTTATTGATGTTTAATTTTTTTAATCTTATGAATTGTGT
Organism: Notoglanidium macrostoma; assembly: GCA_030068235.1. NCBI lineage: Eukaryota > Metazoa > Chordata > Actinopteri > Siluriformes > Auchenoglanididae > Notoglanidium > Notoglanidium macrostoma. Next base: position 18,648,552 of record JAQQZR010000016.1, read on the forward strand.
AAGTCATATCTGGAGTGTCTCTGTGTGTGTGTGTGTGTGTGTGTGTGTGTGTGTGTGTGTGCGTGTGTGCGCGTGTGTGTAGTCTAGTTTTGATTAAGTGAATCATTTTGCTCATGATGAAGGTTCACTCTTCTGGTGTTCGATGTATCAGTATCAATGTTTGAATCAGATGTACAAATGTAAATTGGTTATTTACTGATTTTATGTGCAGGCTGTTTGCGGTCTGACGCAGAAGGAGCTGTGATGTGTAGACTGTAAAATTGAACCAATACGTGAACGAATGATTTAACTTAACAGATTCGAGATGCTGTAAACAGGCAAAAAGCTTATACTGATGCCATAATAGGCATTACATCAGCAGCTTCGCTACAACTCACACTCAGAGAAACTACACAGCACACAGAGAGAGAAGGTGTTTCTCAACATCAAGGAAGGATCTTTTTAAGGTTGTATTTCAAGGATGTCACGTCATCAAATGCTGCTGAAGGTCTTTTCCGTGTCTAGATTTCTTCGAATCCTACCAATCCATATAGTGGAGCAAAAACACTATTAAAACTGCGCGACTGTGCTCCCACTTTGTTTTCCATTAAGTCACTTTTTGTTTATTTATGTTGACCCTTGGCATATTTTATTTTGCATTATTTAATTTATTTCTATTATTTGTGTGTTTATCCCTTTATTTATGTATATGTATATATTGCCTATTTATCTGCTTAAATGGAATTGTTATTGATTAATAACATAAAAACCTTGTTAACATGACAATATTTATGTGATTAATAGGAGGCATCAGTCTGGGTGTTTTACCGAGGCGGCATGTACTTTAGGAATGCAGGGAATATGCAGGAAAAAATGGTTAGAGAGGCGCGTTTGGGACCGAAAGGCTGCCGGTTTGATTCCCTGGACCAGCGGGAAGTGGGGTGGGGGTGGGTGAATAAACACCCAATTTCCCTTCCCTCTGCATCTTCGGCTGAAGTGCCCTTAAGCAAGTCACCTAACTGAGCAAGGCTGTGTGTGTTTGTGCGTTCACTGTTTGGATGGGTTAAATGCAGAGATATAATTTCCCCTTGGGGATTAATACAGAATCCAAAAAAACGTTAGCCAAATTTATGCACACTGTGTGTTTTTACCGTGGAGTTTATTGAGCTGACTCTGAACACAACACCATCTCTGCAAACACACAGCAAAGAAACTCAATAAAACAGTGCTGAACTCCGTTACTGATGTGCAGAGATCTAAGTCTGGATGTCCGCACGCACGCTCACGCAATGAAGATCTTAGTACATATCCGCCTCAATCTTCTCTGCTAATTCTAATAATCTCCCGTTGTTTCTGATGAAAACACGCATTGCAGGAGAGACTTTAAGCTAACATCAACACATCTGACTAAGTTTACTCTTTACTTTATTTAGACAAATAAATTAGCTTCAACAGCTGAGGGACAGACAGGTAGGTAGACAGACGGAGAGACTGGCAGTGCACGCGCAGTTTCGGGGGCGTGGCCTCACCCACAAATGGTAAATTAGGTAAGCAAAAATAACAACAGTGTTTCACCTTGAAATATATATTTTTGTGTATGTATATGTATATAGCGCTGAAGAGGGGGGGGGGGGGTCGGTGATCGGTGATCGGTAAAGGTGTGACGCGTGATCGGTAAAGGTGTGACGCGTGTGGCGCTGACGTCATCGCCGTACCTGCGTTTCAGGCCCGAGCCGGAAACTGGCAGCTTTACTCACCGGACTGCGAGTGTCGAGTGTGTGTTAAGTCTGTTTTGTGGGCTTTGTGGGTATTGTTGGTGTAGTTGTGGGAAGGTGGAGGGAGATTTTTATTTACTTATTATTAAGCGTTTGGAGGTTTATTTTAACTTTCGGTCTTTCCTGCTTCCGGTTGGAGTCTCAGGTGAGTCTCGCGCGGCCTTTTGTGCGCTAAACTTATATATAAATACCGAAAGTACACATTTATAAAACCGTATTCTACTGTTATACTGCGCGCGCGCTCGCACACACACACACACACACACACACACACACACACACACACACACAC
>JAQQZR010000016.1:18659335-18681431 GCA_030068235.1 Notoglanidium macrostoma
TTTTGTGAAGCTGCTTTGAGACAATGTCTGTTGTTAAAAGCGCTATACAAATAAAATTGAATTGAATTGAATTGAGATAGTAGAGGAACAGTTTACCTTTAAAGAGCTCAACTTTAGGTACACTCTCTCTCTCTCTCTCACTCTCTCTCTCTCTCTCACACACACACACACACACACCCCACACACACATATACACTCAAGGCCAATTTATACTTCTGTGTCAAATCTATGCCATAGCTATGAGTCACAGCGATGCAGACAGCAGCATGACCACTTTGCAAGCTCTAGCAGCCCTCAAACACACATTCTTACTCACACTCTCACACACACTCTCTCTCTCACCCCATGTCCTACACACTCCTCCCCACACCCTACGTGCTCCTCCCCCATCATGCACATTCCGCCCCTCGCCCTACATGCTCCGACTGGTTCCTGCAGGATGTTTGATGCTGGTGGTCAGCGTCCTGAGAGGAAGAACTGGATTAAATGTTTTGAGGATGTGACCTGCATCATCTTCTGTGCTGCTCTGAGTGCTTATGACCTTGCACTGGTGAAGGATGAGGAAGTGGAACAAACACACACACACGCATAGAGACAGCTTCAGTTAAGATGCTGTGTTTCTGTCCCTGTTCCTTTACAGAACCGCATGCATGAGAGCCTCCACCTGTTTAACAGCATCTGCAACCATAAATTCTTCAGCAGCTCCTGTATCGTCCTGTTCCTCAACAAAACCGACATATTCCATGACAAACTCAACAAAGTTCCACTGATGGCCTGCTTCCCAAACTACAAAGGTGGGTACCAGGGTTTTGTCCCAAATGCTATACACTCATCAGTGCATTATGGGGTAATACATGCAATCCTGCACACACACAGACAATATACACCACAGAATGAAGCCTAGCATGCTGAGCTCCAGGGATTGGAACAAAACCCTTGCTGTGGTTGTGTGTGTATGTGTGTGTAGGTTTGAACACATTTGAGGATGCAAGTCTCTTCATCAAGCAGCAGTTTGAGGATCTGAGCACCAAAAAAGGGTCAAAGCTGATCTACACACACCTGACCTGTGCTGTGGAAACAGCCAACATAGAGAACAGCTTTAACTCTGTCACTGACATCATCATCAAAAATCTGAAGGAGTTCGGACAGCTCTGACCACACACACACACACACACACCTCTCCTGTCTGGCTAGTAATGACAGAACAGGGTGCATGGCTCTCCTTCTGTCCTCAGTCTAATCCAGTACCATGGGTTGAAGCAAAATATTTATGAACATGTGCAAAATATGATGAAAGAATAAATTAATACATGCATTGAACAAAAACAATGCATTGGATTCTGGGAAGCATGAGCCAGTCACTTAAACTTGTTTTAATGATTGTAGTAAATTGTAATTTGTGACTCCTTAATGAAGCTAAACTGCATGTGTGCAATAAATGTACAATCCTGTGTGTGAGTGTGTGTGAGTGTGTGTGTGTGTGTGTGTGTGTGTGTGTGTGTGAGAGAGAGAGAGAGAGAGAGAGAGAGTAGACAGTAGAGGGTTACGGTTAGTAAACCTCAAAAGGACCAGAACTACAGAACTAGGGTTAGGGTTATTTTTCAAAGAAGATCCAGATGTCAAGGAAACACATAACATTTCTTGGTAGGGACACACAAAATCTAAATTTGTAAAGAATATTAGTTAGATTAAATTGAAAATTAGTTCAGTCCAGCAGTAAATGAGATGTTAGCAATTAACAAACAGATTCACATTTAAATGTCAGGTTGGATCTAGCTTAGATCAGTAATTGAAATCAGTAACTGAACCAGTTCTGCTGTATGGTAGTGAGGCCTGGGGCCATTTACAAATCTAAACTTTACACAATGAAATAAACACCCTGCTGATATTATACACACATTTCTGCAAATCTATCCCACGAATTCACCAAAAACAAGACCAAAAGCTGCAGAGTTGAGTTAGTTTGATTCCCACTAAGATTCAACATTCAGTAAAGATCCATTAAATAAACACCGAGACCCCCAGATCTACCAGTACAAAGCTACTAACAAGCATTAAGACTCTGTATGAATACAGACTCACACAGACACTGAACATCAACATGGGCTGCTATAAGCACACACACAAACACACACACATTACTATTATTATTATTATTATTATTATTATTATTATTAGTAGTAGTAGTAGTAGTAGTAGTAGTAGTAGTAGTAGTAGTAGTAGTATCATCATCATCATCATCGTTGTTGTTGTTAACGTTTAATTTTTGTTCTCTAATCTCCTCTTTTCCAATATGGACAGATTTTTTATTGTGTCTGTTCGGATAAAATCTCAATCTCACAGAGCCAGAATTGACATTAAAAACATCCCCATAAATCACTGCGCGGCTCGAGCGCCGCCTGCTGGACAATCACTGTTTCGTTCTCACGGGAGCTGGGCGTGGAACTTGATTACGATGTTCTCGCGAGATATCGGCAAGTTCAGCAGCGGTGAAGATGGAGGCCGGGGCTAATGGAGGACTGACCGGGAATAATAAACAGAATAAAGCGATGTTAGCAGGGAAAGGCAGAGCTGAATTCACGCGAAATCAGAGGAAAGATTCCGAGGTGAGTACATCTTCAGTTATCACAGTGATCACGTGACCAACCCATTACATAATGAACGGTTCGTATTGTCTCCTGCTAGATTAGCATAGAGGTTAATGCTAGCTCAAATTAACAGGCTAAGCTAAATTAAATCCTTCAAACGGATACTCTTCCAGTTTAACAACAACAACAACAACAACAACAACAACAACAATAATAATAATACTTATTAATGTTAACAAAGGAAATTGAATCGGAGAGAGCTGGGTTTTTTTTATTTTTTTTATATCCAAGTGGCTTTAAAGTTAAACTAAATTAAAGATGCAATAGTCTATTTTGTTTTTTACTAAAACTACAAAGTTATGTATAAAGTGATAAAAAACAAACAAACGAGTGTTTAAGCCGTGACCTCAGGAGAAAAGTATTAGGTGTGTGAGAAAACCCTATTGTAAAACTGGGTTATGGTCCGGAATGCATCTTGTTTACGTGACTGTCCTGTCAGTCATTTTATAGACACGCCCAGACTGCTAACATGCTAATGATACAGCTTAGCACTCATAAGAGCATATTACAAAGAAATAAACGACAGCAACACTTGTGAGCATGCTCATAAAGCATTGTGTAGCTGTGTAGTGTGTTGGCATCTGAACAAAAATTTCAGCTTAAGTCAATTAAAAAAATAATGTATTATTTAGGAGAAGGGGCTTGAAAATCCTTGAAGAATGACACCAAGATCATGTCTCTATCATAACTACAGGCCAGGTAATCCCAATTTGAAGTTTACAAAATAGACTTTTATGTTATTCTCAGTTTTAATGAAAAAACAATTGGACATGTGGGATAAAATTTTTGACTTTTTTCAGTTTTGTCTTCATAACTCTAATAATAAAGATATCTGAATGAAACTTGCACAGACTCTTTCTGCTTGAATACTCTACACATCAGACTGAGTGAATTTAGAATCACACAGTTATTTGGAGTTAATTAGCTTGTAATTCATTAATTAATTAGCATTGAGGTAAGTGGATGACAACAGCTACTGATGAGTGAAGCTGTCAAAAGAACCTTTTAAACTTTGTTCATTCATTCTTTTTACTTGGGTAGTCTTTTTTCCTGGCCTAGATTAATCACCTTCTAAAGTTAGTATCTCTATGAAACTTCGTCAGAATTGATAAAAGATATGTATATTTACATCCATTTATCTTTCAATCACGTCCCAAGAGAAATTCTTAGTAAATGGATTGTGAAACTTGGAGTGAAACTTGCGCAACTGTGATAATGAACTGAAGCAATTAACTGAAGTATAGTGGTATAGGGTGTTAGTGTATAGGGTGTTAGTGTATAGTGCAGGAGTGTATAGGGTATAGTTGTATGGGGTATAGTGTTATAGGGTATAGGGTTATAGTGTTAATGTATAGTGTTATAGTGTTGATGTATGTGTTATAGGGTACAGTGTTAGTGTATAGTGTTATAGTGTTAGTGTATAGTTGTATAGGGTATAGTGTTGGTGTTATAGGGTGCGGTGTTATAGGGTACAGTGTTCTAGGGTACAGGGCTATAGTGTTAGTTTATAGTTGTAGAGTGTTAGTGTTACAGTGTACATGTGTTACAGTGTACATGTGTTACAGTGTACATGTGTTACAGTGTACAGTGTTATAGTGTACAGTGTTACAGTGTTATAGGGTATAGTGTTAATGTTAGTTTATAGTGTATAGTGTTATAGTGTTGGTGAATAGTGTTAGTGTTAAAGTGAATGGTATTATAGTGTTAGTGTACAGTGTTATAGGGTATTGTTGTATAGGGTATAGTGTACAGTGTTAGTCTATAGTGTTATAGTGATAATGTACAGTATAGTGTTAATGTATAGTGTTATAGTGTTGGTGTATAGTTGCATAGTGTATAGTGTTAGTGTTCTAGTGTTATAGTTGATAGTGTTATAGTGTCAGTGTATGGTGTTATAATGTTGGTGTATAATTGTATAGTGTACAGTGTTATAGTGCACAGTGATAGTGGTATAGTGTTAGGGTGTAGTGTATAGTTGAATAGTGGTATACAATAGTGTTATAGTGTAAAGTATATACACTACAGGCCAGATGTTTGGGCTCACCTTTGGATTAAAAACAACTGCTTTGTCAAACTTTTATAAGAAAGTTATTAAAAGAAAATATTAGAAATACTTAAAATGAATGTATCTGACTAGTTTTCAATAATTTATAGTAACATTATTTAGCCACAAAAGCTGAAACTATTGGTTTTTAAGGAGACATATCAAGTCTGTCTTTAGTGCATTGACATTCAGTTTTGTGTTGGAATTCTCTTTCCTAACATCAGAACGTGATTGGCTGTTGGCCTCTCTTGATTGTGTCTTACTGAACCAAACAATTGCCACCTGTTATTATGATCATAATCAAGTTAATCAGAACAGAGACAAGCTTCAGAGAAAGTGTTAGAGCTCGGGAGTCAGGAGATGTTTTTTTTTCTCCTTCTAGTCTGATTAGTGACAGTGATGAGACAATTGTAAGAACTTTTTTTACATGAAAACCTGTGTGTTTGTGTGACTGGGTGTGTGTTTGTGTGTGTATTACAGGGGGTGTGTGAGGCTCCTGATCTGGAGTTTGAGTACTCTGACTCTGATAAATGGGCTGCTGAACTCTCAGGTAGCACAACACTACATTTGCAAAACTAAACACACACAAACGAACACAGAAATGCTAGAGTAGTACATCTGTGTGTGTGACATTAATTACCTGTATTGTGATACGATACTCTTCACACTCAGGGTGTACTCTCACTACGTGTTCCAATCTGCTCCCGGGAGCATTTCACCCCCAAACGCCAGTTCGCTTGAGCAGTGTGATGGCTCCGTACAGCTCCCGGCCAGTCGGCTCCTGCACTGTGTGAATAGTTCCCCAGCTCCCGAACTCGAATGCTATCATGTGTACTTTTCAATTTATTTGAGAGTAATAGGGTTAATAACGGGTCTGGCTATCACCTTATTGATGAACACAGATTATCCCTTCCTTCCTTCTCTAACCCTCTGCTGTTCAATAAAATACTTTATACATGGATTTTGCAGTACATACTGTACGTTTGTTTATTATAGATATTTATTTCATCTTCCAATTTGTATTCTTGTTCTGTCATGAGGAGGAGTTACTCACAGTTTACTGTCATCATTTTTGTTCTCTGCTAACTGTTTACACTGTTAATTCATGTGCTGTGTGTATAACTGAGAGCTACTGTGAGTACTGTTACTTGTGAGTTCAGGCTTACAGAACCCTTAGATCATATTACTCCTGTTCATTAACTGTCCCAAATCACACCTTGAATCCTCCTACTACATTTAATAATCATAGCAGGGTTCATTACAGGTCTTTGTATTGTGTGTGTGTGTGTGTGTGTGTGTGTGTGTGTGTGTGTGTGTGTGTGTGTGTGTATGTGTTAGAACTGTACAGCTACACTGAGGGTCCAGAGTTTCAGCTCAACAGGAAATGCTTTGAGGAGGATTTACACACACACAGTAAGTCTCCCTTCATTTCTATGGCAACAAGAGTTTGCAGCAGTATGAGAAAAACAACAATTTGGTGTGTGTGTGCATGTGTGCTCTGCAGTGTGTGAGAAGCCCTGGGTGGATCTCAGTATGTCAGAGCATCGGGCTCATGCTCTGCGTTTGCTGGATGGACTGGATGTGACCTGCAGAATTAAAAGGTTGAAGGTCGCCAGGGCTGTGCTCTACATGGCCCAAGGTCAGTCAGTCTCGCTCAGTCACACACACACACACACAGCTCACACTCAGCAGCACATCACTGACAGTCCTGGGCTTCAAACTCTGAGCTAAATCACATAACATCATTCTGATCAGTAACTACCCTAACCCTGTTCCTGACTGCTTGTGTACACAAGAAGTTGTCATGGTTTCACTGCTATCAGTCATGTTCACATGCAATTTTTGTGAGTGATCAAAAAGTCACATAACACATAAAATGTTTGCATGCTCAGAACGTCGACACAGACACACATTAAAGACTCTTCTTTGTGTGTGTGTGTGTGTGTGTGTGTGTGTGTGAGACAGGGACATTTGCGGAATGTAGCTCGGAGACGGAGCTTCAGTACTGGGTGAGGTATAATGTGTTCCTACTGCTGGAGGCTGGAACGTTCTCTGCTCTGGTGGAGCTGCTCAACATGGAGATTGAGTAATTGTTCATCATGTCACTAATAATTAATCAAACAACAGCAACATATTAATAATAATAATAGTACAAAAGCATAAAGTTTGGTTTAAAAAATAGTATGAGGAGTGGAGTTAATGTGTGTGGAGAGGGAGGGGTGGGGTTAGAATGTGGGTGTGGGTACTGTGTGATGCAGCATTTAGTAGTCTAAAATTGCAGTGTATATTTCTGGTGTGTGTGTGTGTGTGTGCGTGTGTGTGTGTGTGTGTCAGTAATAATGCAGCTTGCAGCAGTGCAGTGAGGAAACCTGCCATATCTCTTGCAGACAGCACAGACCTCAGGTACACACACAGTGTTTCATCCTCCTGGATGTGTGTGGAGCTAGGCTTTAAAACAACCTACTGTCCTGCTCTGTGTGTGTATATTTTTGTGTGTAGGGTGCTCTTAAACATCTTGTATCTGATTGTGGAGACAATTCGGCTTGAAGATCCTGCAGATCCTCCAGAGTGGAGAATCTTACGAGAAACTTTTAAAACTGAGCTGGGTATGTGTGTGTGTGTGTGTGTGTGTGTGTGTGTGTGTTTTTGTATCTGTACTCATATGCAGTGGTGTGATTAACTGTGTGTGTGTGTGTGTGCATGCTGATTGGCTAGGCTCGCCACTGTATAACAGTGAGCCAGTATCTGTGATGCTCTTTGCCATGGTAACCAAGTTCTGCAGTGGCCACGCCCCCCACTTCCCCATGAAGAAAGTTTTGCTGCTGCTCTGGAAAAGCATTCTGGTAACCTGTCTGTCTGTCTTTGTTAACTTACTTTAATTTATGCTAGGAGGGTTTTTCTTGTGACTTAAATGTGTTTTAATGGACAAACAGCATATTAGGCAGGTGAATACATCCGTGTGTGTGTGTGTGTGTGTGTGTGTGTGTGTGTGTGTGTGTGTAGTTCACATTGGGAGGCTTTGAGCAACTGCAGAGTCTGAAGGTGTGCAGGAGGGCAGAGCTTGGTTTGCCCTGCCTTCCTGAAGACAGCATCAGAGTGATGAAGAGCATGAGGGCTTCATCTCCGCCCACCTCAGCCTGTGACATCATTGACCAACAACAAAGACGTACACGCAGAGAACACAAGGTGTCTCACTCACAAACACATGCACACATACCTACTCCTACTATGTTGCATCAAAAGTGAAATCCCTCCCACTTCTTTACATCAGAATCCAAACTCCTCCTACTGCATTATACATAAAACCATCACCCACCACAATCCATCATGAACTCCTCTTCAGTTTAATAGAACAAGACATGAGAAAGATAGGCATTTATTTGTTATGAGCTAATTAATATTTTATTGCATATCATATTACATGACTCACTATCTGTTTCTGCCCCCCTTCCTCTTTCCTGTCCTCCATCTATCTCCCCTTCACCATTTTCCTCCACCTGTTTTATCTCAGGCCCTGATAAAGCAGGAGAATCTGGAGGCTTTTAATGAGAAGGACCCCTTTAAGGCGGAGGATGCCCGGGAGGAAGAGGAGGAAAGTGATGATAATGAGAATTCTCTAGAGGCAGAACCTTTTCCTTTGGAGCGTGATGAGGTCATGGCCCCACCTATTCCTCACCCCTCCTCTGACAGAGTGTCCTTCCCCAAAGGGCTTCCGTGGGCTCCAAAAGTCCGGTACACAGGCATATTGAGCAGACTGTGACACTGTGACACCTACACAGATACAGGCTGTGTTCACACCTGGTATTAACATGTGTCCTGGGTGATCAGATCACAAGTGGACAGCACTGAGCACAGGTGTAAATGGGTTCAAATACATCTTGAATACACATTGTGATAAGTCAAAACACATTTGTGGTGATCTGGAACGCATATGACCACATCACATCTGTAATATGAATGTGTCTGGATGCGTCCGGACAGGAACGAAGGACCAACTTATTGACTGAGTCATTGCCCTAGCTGGAATATCCGTAATCACAGTGAGGCAGTTTGGAAGTCATGCTAAACGGGACTAAAAGGCTAACTGATAAAGACGATACTGTAACAGGAGTGATAAAAGTGGCTGCAGTTGTCTCATCTCTAATTTACTTGTATAGTTTCGTTTGTAGACCATGTGATTAAATGTGTTTAGGATTAGACATTTCTGCCTGAAAAGAAATGCAGCAGGAGACTGATATATTAAATGTACGACAGCCTTTTTCCAGTATAAACGTATGAAATCCGATCACAAGTGCTCACTGAAGATACATTCATAATGATTAATTCATAATGTGTGAAGGGCTATACGTCTCAACAGCTCACTTCTGGTTCCCTCATACAAGATGCATGTTAATGCCAGGTGTGAACGGGACCACGGACTCTCAAATTTACTCTGTGTGTGTGTGTGTGTGTGTAATAGAGAAAAAGACATTGAGAACTTTTTGGAATGCAGCAGGAGTAAATTCATTGGCTATACACTGGGAAAGTGAGTCACTTTCACTTCTATTATTTTATTATGCTACCGTGTGTATATAGGTCTATTTTATACAGTGTTTTTGTGTGCGTGTGTGTGTATTACAGTGACACAGACACAGTGGTAGGTTTACCCCAGCCGATCCATGAAAGCATCAAAACCCTCAAACAGGTAAAAACACTGTGGTGGTATGTATGCTTGTCTGCCTGTCCAGGAACAAATGAAAGCCAGATTGAGTTAAGACATAGAAGAAACACCAACAGACTTAGGGCTTTGGGAGCCCCTGGGCTTGAACCATTATTAGAGCCCTATACATACAGTGGTGCCTTAACTTACGAGTTTAATTCGTTCCGTGATGGAGCTCGTAACTCAAATTACTCATATGTCAAATCAATTTTCCCCATTGAAATGAATTGAAATACCGTTAGTTCGTTCCGAACCCCCAAAAAACACTGCATTTTTTTTGTTACATGTTTCTAAATAAGAAAAATGTGCTTATAAATAATGAATATTGTATAAAAACAAATTATATAAACAGTTTATGCAATAAACTGGTTTTATAAGGTATAATGTACAGCATTTGCCTTGGAGTTCAGATGACTTGAAGATGCTGATGAAGGTGGGGAAGAAAGGCTGAACTGAATAACTGAATCTTATTCGCTGATTTTTGCCTGTTTCGCCACGCTTTCCTCACTTTCATCTGCAGGGGTTTTCGATAAAAACCTGTCCGATGTGATGTTTCATCCTCCCTTTCAAAATGCTTCTGAAATGAGTTAGGCAAGTGTCATTAAATAGCGTCGTTGCATGCACAGTTGTAGAACTGTAGATTGTAGAAGTGCTACGCTGGTACTGCTTCGCCAAGTCGACTACACACGCACCATGGTCATGTTTTTCAATAATTTCTTTATTTAATTCAATGCACATCGTCCTCTTCTTCTTCTCAGCACTGTCCTTCGCACTCACTTTCTTTGGTCACATGGTTGGAAAAATGAAGTTTTGCAAAATAACTGCAAGCACAAATGTGAGCACAACACTGATGCTTCCACTGCGAGCTAACCGCTTAAAGTGAACGAGTGAGACACGGGATGCTGGGGGGATGTTGCGGCGTTCACTGCACCAACTAGCGGTGGGGTATCTGAAGCTGGCTCGTAACCCAAATTTTTGCTCTCAACTCAAAGCAAAAAATCGGCTGAGAGACGGCTCGTATCTCAAAAAACTCGTTAGTTGGGACACTCGTAAGTCAAGGTACCACTGTACACCATGGCATGACTCTACAAGTGCTCTGAGTAGAAAATGAATGGCTGCTACAGTTTCAGGAAAAAGTTTGTGAACCCTTTGAAATTACCCTTTGGAGTTTTTGCTTTGATTATCCATAACCTGTTGTCTGATCTTTATCTAAAGCAGCCCCCCACTAAGTGGGGCATTGCACCAAGTGCATGAATGTGTGCCAGGGCATGTGGGGATTTTGCCACTGCTTGCCATTGCGTGGGAATGTAAACACCTGTGGAACGCAATGGCGCATATTGGCACACATACTTTGCACAGTTTCTGCATGCATGCAGTGGCTCGCCAAAAGTAGAACCATCATTTCGGTCAACAACTGATCATATTGTCTATACTCATGTCTTCTAGTCAACCAAGCTCTGACCCCCACATGCTCATTGGTTTCTTTTTTCTGCCTTGGACACTTTCTTCTCTCCCTCTCTCCTCCTCCTCTAATTTCCGCTGATGGTCAACGTTAATGCCCGTAACCAAGCGACCGCCATAAAGCGTGGGCCATCTCACCACAAATTCCATCATGATGACTTCAGGCATGCGTAACCTTAGCATGTCAATGAGTGATCATTTGTGCCACTGAGTGCACAGGTGTGCCCAGGTTTGACATTGTTGCAATTTACACGCAAATAATGTGTGTCCGTTTCAGAATTTATGTGTGACAAATGACACGATATGCCGCAAATTATGCTTAAATTTGTCTTGATGACAACAGTGTCACGCCCTCTTTTTGGCATGTATTTGCATGCCACAATGCAGACCTGTTCATGACCAAAACTCATGCAAATGTCAGGGCTGTTTTAGAGTCAATGTTTTAGAGGAACGCAGTACAATAATAGTTTTCGGTTTTCTAGAGCATATTGAATAATCATTCACAGTGCAGGCTGGAGAAGTAAGTGGACCTCTGCACTATCACCTTTTCCATAAGCTAATTAGTCATGTGTTTGACTGATTAAGGAAAGGAGTTTGGATGTGTGGGTTGTACATGAACTTTGTCCTTTAAATAAAGACAAAAAACCTAGTTACTGACAAATCTGTTGTTCTCAAGAACAATTTGTGTATGTGACCCATGCCATTCAGCTTTCACAGGACTTTAGAAGAGGCATTAAAGAGAATCACACAGTTGAAAAAGGCTACCAAAGCTACTTAAAAGACCTGGGTGTCAATTCACAATTATCAGATTAAGACAGATTATCTACAAATGGATGAATTTCAAGACTGTTGCCACTCTCCTTTGGAGTGGGTGTCCTTCAAACATCGCACGAGAACCCAAGACTAATATCAAAAGACCTGCAGAAAACTTTACAAACTGCAAAGTCTTTGTTCATGTATCCACTATCAGAAAAACACAGAATAATATTGGTGTTAATGGAATGACACGATAAAGGAAACCACTTCTGTCAAAAAAAAAAGGATTCATGTTCCCCAAAAACCACCTGGATATTCCACAGTGCATCTGCGAAAATGCTCTCTGGACAGATAAGACTAAATATAAAAATGCTATATTTGGAACAATGAATTCAAAACTGTATGAGGACATGTTACAGGAGAATGTCAGGGCAATAGTCCATGACCTCAAGCTTAAGAGAGGTTGGTTGATGCAGCAAGACAATGACCCAAAACTCAATGACTTACTGGTCACTTTACCAGGAACCCTAGGGTATACCTGCTTATTTATACGGTTATCTAATCTGCCAATCGTGTGGCATCAGAACAGTGCATTGACTTCAGTTAATGTTCACATCAAACATCTGAATTGGGAGAAATTTTAATCTCTGTGACTTTAAACTGTGGCATGGTGGTTGTTGGGCTGGTTCGAGTATTTCAGAACTGCTGATCAGCTGGGATTTACACACACACAACAGTCTCTATTGTTTATACAGAATGAAAGTCGACAGTTGAAGACTGGGAGTATAGACCAGGTGATTTATTTTTTCTTATCTTCAGCTGTTTAACTTGGGTGAGTCTGTGCCCATGATGGGCTCAATTTCATGTTCTTGGCTGACAGGAGTTGAACCTGAATGTGGTGATTCATTCTGATGTTTGTTGTGAATATTAACTGAAGCTCTTGATCTGTATCTGCATGATTTTATGCATGTCTGGCTGATTGGATAAATGCATTAATATGCAGGTGGACATGGGTTCCTAATAAAGTGGACACTGAGTGTAAATCAACTAAACCATGGTTGAAAAAGAAGAAAATTCATGTTTTGGAATGGCCAAATCAGTCTCCTGACCTTAACCCAATTGAGATGCTGTGGCGTGACCTGAAGAGAGCTGTTTCATTAAGATTGTCCAAAAATATTGACGCACAGAAACATTTTTGCAGGGAGAAAAGGTCTAAAATTCCTGATCATCATTGTAATCTAATAATGTGCCTGTTAAAGAGTCAAAAGTGAAGTAACCCCATATAAATGTTTAAATGACATATTATATTGTATAAAATCATCTCAAAAAGTTCCATAATTTTTAAAGTTTCTTTGTTGTGTCTTGCTTGACCTATTGGTTACACTGCCCTCCGTGATTTCAGGTGAACATACACAAATATGGATTAAATGAACGCAGAGTACAGACAGAAGGCTCTGTCCGTATTTGCGTACATATTTAATGTTGAAGTGTATATGAGTGTAAATGAGCCATTATAAATGGCTATAGGAAAAGTTTTGTGGATGTTGGAATTTGAAATGCAAAAGGGAAACATGATTCAACTTCACATGTATGTTCAATGATGAATCATAATCACATGTATATGGTAATAGTAATTGACTTTTTGCGTCACCAACTGGAAACAAGAAGTGGGGCTTATAAACTAATCTTTTAAACACACCTTATAGATTGTTCATTAGATTCTTAAGAAATTTGGATGGCATGATGTCAATACTTCTTTATAATTGTTAATAATTTACATATGATTCTGTTTAAATAGAGTTCTTATTAATTATTCCACAATGCATACAGTGATGGAGATGTTTCACAGGTGTATTAATGTACTGTTCCTCATGCCTTTAACATATATAATGATAGCAACTCATGTTAGTAACAGTAAGTTTATTGATTTTGCATGACATTTACCATGTGTTGTCACTGATACCACATTATATTGTTATAGAACTGGTATTTGTGGCATACAAATTTGTAACAAGAAGGACTAGACTTGTTGGTGTCGGGGGCATTGATGTCCTCATTGTTGATGTATAGTTACACTTGTTTGTGTAATAAATATGTATGTGAATTGCAGCATAAGTATGTCTCCATTGCTGAGGTTCAGATCTTGAAGGAGGAGGAGTATCAGAAAACGCCGCTATCTGGGGTGAGTCTCCCTCTCACACTGTCTCTCTCTCTCTCACACACACACACAAACACACCTTGATGTGTAATGATTACAGAAATAGAAATAAATGTGTGTGTAGGGTGAGGAGCAGATTGAGCTGTGTGCCACTGAGCTGCTGTATCAGGGAATTTTGCCCAGCCTGCCTCAGTACATGGTGAGTGTCCACTCAGTCACAGTTATGTTAAAAAACAAAACAAAACCCAAATCAAACAATCGCACATTCAACCAACTCACTCTAACACTCAGCTCATCTGTTGTTTGTGTGTGTGCACCTCAGATCGCTCTTTTGAAGATCCTGCTCGCTGCTGCTCCAACGTCAAAAGCAAAGACTGATTCCATTAACATTCTCGCTGATGTTCTGCCAGAAGAGATGCCGTAAGGGTCTCACACTGCAGTTGTGTGTGTGTGTGTGTGTGTGTGTGTGTGTCCTGATGTTGTGTCTCCTTGCAGGACCACAGTGTTACAGAGTATGAAGCTTGGTGTGGATGTGAACCGTCATAAAGAAATCATCGTTAAAGCCATCTCTGCTATTTTACTGCTTCTGCTAAAACACTTCAAACTGAACCACATTTACCAGGTACCCCCCCCCCCCCCAACACACACACTTTCTCACACACATACAAATTAAGTCTTCACAGTAATTTTGTTTGGGTGTTTGTTTTCCAGTTTGAGTACATGGCTCAGCACCTTGTCTTTGCTAACTGCATCCCGCTGATCCTAAAGTTCTTTAACCAGAACATCATGTCATACATCACTGCAAAAAACAGGTAACTAACCCCCCCTCCCCCCACACATTGTTTTTCCAAAAGCATTGCACAACATTAGAAGATTGTCTAGATTATTAAAAATGCAAATAATATTTAAATAAAATTTACATTATCAAAATACCTTTCCTTGACTACTTTCAGAACATATTCAGTTATCCTTTTGTTTGTACTGGACGGAGCTCACACACACAGACCGACACCCTGAGCACCTTTTGGTTAGCTAGAGTAGACCCTTAGACATACCCACATCATACATTGATGCTAAACAACAGAATGAGTTAATTTTTGTATAAACCACTGACTGTAAAAAAACATGTGTGGAGGACAGTGTGGCTCCATTTTATTCATTTGATAGGCCTTCCCACTTCTTCCAATATCAAGGTCTAGTACATCACCAAGGCTGTCAATCACTTCATTCCCTAGTGTAGCCATGCCTTCTTATTATGTAGGGTTGTAACTTTTTAAAAACCTAATTTCTGGTAGAAAATAAAAACTGTGAAGATATCATAAGGAAAACTGTATGAATTAGACACTGTAAATGGAAAGACAAGTTAGACAAGAAAAGTGACATGGAATATAGGCTGTTTTGTCATTGAAACTCATGGGGATGGGCGGGGCTAAAGGCTGTACTGGGGTTAGGACTCCAGCAGGGGTGCTAGAGCTGGTGAGACTTCACTTTTTAAGAGAGGTCATACTGTCCAATTTGTATTGGTCATTGGTATACACTTCCAAAAAACTGTGTGTATGTGTTTCAGCATTTCAGTATTGGACTTTCCCTACTGCATTCTGCATGAGCTGCCCGAGCTCACAGCTGAAAGCCTGGTAATATACACAAACACACACACATGCACACGCATACACACACACACACACACACACACACACACACACATATATATATATGCAGGAAGTATCATGAATGAATTAGTTGTAAAAGCAGTGTTTTATGTGTGTGTGGTTACAGGAAGCTGGAGATAATAACCAATTCTGTTGGAGAAATTTATTCTCTTGCATCAACCTTCTCAGAATCCTGAACAAACTCACAAAGTGGAAACACTCCAGGACTATGGTAAACATGCACACACACACACACACACACACACACCACACATCTGTCTTACCATCCTTGTGAAGGATTATTAGACATTAGCTTAATGAATAAATAAATAAATCCTGTTAAATGTTGCTATCCTTGTGGGTCCTCACCAAGATTTAAAAACCTTTTCACACACAAACTCTGTAGAGTGTGGGAGGTGGGTAAATTATTACCATTAAATTAATTAATAGAAATTGTAATTGTGTAATAATAATTATATCAAATGGAGCACCAGTCCTGTGTACAACATAACTGGCTTGATGACTGTTGCATCAGCAATATTGGAAATAGTAAAAATATGTTTAGTATGTGAAGAACATTTGATTTAGAATTTGTTGATAGTGTGTAGAACTCATTTGCGATAAGAGAAACACAAACCAAATAAAACATAAAGTTGAATAATAAGAACAAAGGTATGCATCAGATTAATATAAAGTATATGATGGACAAAGAGTGGAGGATCACAGAGAAAGAGTCTTTTGACTCCCTGTTGCACAATTCAGAGAGCGTATTGAACGCCAATCTGTGGTGTCGAGTCTGTGTGTCTGGGGATCCTGGATGAAGCCTTGTATTGAAAACTTTCTCTGTTAATTTTGGGGTGCATGTGTATGTGCATGTGAGCAGATGTTAGTGGTGTTCAAGTCAGCACCGATCCTGAAAAGAGCGCTGAAGGTGAAACAGGCGATGCTGCAGTTGTATGTTTTGAAGCTGTTGAAGGTTCAGACAAAATATCTGGGCCGTCAGTGGAGAAAAAGCAACATGAAGACCATGTCGGCCATTTACCAGAAAGTCCGACATCGACTAAACGACGACTGGGCATACGGCAATGGTGAGTCACTCACACATGATTATAATTCCTCAGTGACCGTGATTTACAGTTAGATAATTTCAGATTTATTGGCACCCTTTACTAAAATTAGCTGAAATAGGTATATAATGATATATATATTAATAAATGAGTGAAAGTTTTTTTTTCATATGTCTTTCAATGTAGGATAGTGTAAACTTTTATCTATTCATATTAAAATAAGTACTTCATGGTTAGGCATCATTTTAGATAAATTACTAATTTGTTTTTTTAATCCAAATTCCAAAAAAAGTTGTGAATATGTAAATAGAAATAAAATGTAAATAATTTCAAGTCATTTTAGGCCTATATTCAATTGAATACAACAATGCAAAGAGAAGATATTTACTGTTCTATCTGATAAAACATTTCTTTGTAAATATACACTCATTCTGAGTTTGATGCCTGCAACATGTTCCAAAAAAGTTGAGAAAAGTTGTGGAATGCTCAAAAAACACCTCTTAGGAACATGCCACAGGTGAACAGGTTAATTGCTAGCAGGTGATAGTATAATTGTGTATGAAAGGGACATTGTTGTTCACAAGCAAGGATGGGGGGGAGGTTCACCAACATGCATTTCTCACCATTTCAGTTTCTCAACATACAATTGAAAGAAATTTAGGCATTTCATCATGTACAGTCCATGATATCATCAAAAATTCAGAAAATCGGAACAAATCTTTTCATGTAAGGGCCAAGGGCAAAAAACCAACACTGAATGCCTGTGACCTTCGAGGGAAACCAACACCTACTGTATAAAAGACAATCTTACATGAGCTCAGAAATACTTTAGAAAACTGCTGTTGGTAAATACAGTTGATTTCTGCATCTACAAATTTAAAGCAAAAGCCTAATATCCTGAAATGCTGCTGATTCCTCCGGGCCCGAGCTCATCCCAGGGGATGGACTGATGCAAAGTGGAAAAGTGTGCTGTGGTCTGATGAGAGTTCATTTCAAATTGTTTTTGGAAACCATGGACGCCGTGTCCTCCGGGCTAAAGAGGAAAAGGATCATCCAGATTGTTACCAGCGCAAAGATCAAAAGCCAGCATCTGTGATGTTATGGGGGTGTGTTATTGCCCATGGAAGGGGTAACTTGCACATCTGTGAAGGCACCATGAATACTGAAATACATGGTACATACAGGTTTTGGAGCAACATACACTGCCATCAAGTCAATGTCTTTTTCAAGGATGTCCTGTTTATTCCAGCAAGACAATGCTGAGCCACATTCTGCATGAGTTACAGCAGCATAGTAAAATAACGTGGGTATTAGACTGGCCTACCTGTAGTCCAGACCTCTGTGTAGTGCATTATAAAGCAGCTGAGGAGCTGAAAATGTGTGAAGCAGCTTAATCAGCTGATCAAGAAAGAATGGGAAAGAATTTCAAGTTGAGAACTTCAACAGTTAGTGTCCTTAGCTCCCAAATGCTTACTGAGTGTGTTAAAAGAAAAGCTGATGGAACACAATGGTAAACATGCCCGTCACAACTTTTTTAGAATGTATTTCAGGAATAAATTTCAGAATGAGTGAATATTCACAAAAAAAAAGTTTATTAGTTTGAACAGTAAATATCTTGTCATTGTATTCAGTTGAGTAAAGGTGAGTGGGTTTATTGGGAACGGTCCACAGCATTAATTGCTAACTGTAAAACTAGATCCACATAGACCCTGGCTCTGCCTCCGTGTGTGTGCGTGTGCGTGTGTGCGTGTGTGTGTGTGTGTGTGCGCGCGTGTGTGCGTGTGTGCGCGCGTGTGTGTAGCAGATCTGGATGCACGGCCGTGGGACTTCCAGGCGGAGGAGTGTTCCTTGCGTGCGAGTATTGAACGGTTTAACGCACGGCGGTATGATTCGGCTCAGAGGAACCCAGACCTGGTGCCAGTCGACAACTGTCTCCAGAGTGTTTTGGGTCAGAGTGTGTCATTACCCGATGACTTTCACACAACGTACGACCTTTGGCTTGAACGTGAGGTGTTCTCTAAGCCAATCTGTTGGGAGGAGCTGCTGCACTGAGGGTGTGGTCACTACAGCAATGGGTGGTGCTTCTGCAGTGATTGACATGTGGTGGTACAGCACCACTCTCATTCCTCACAATATATTTAAGATGTACACTGAGTCAGCATTCCTGACTATTTACTCTGTAGGACCAGTCTGTCAACTTTGTGTGCGTGTCTGCGTGTGTGTGCTCATTCACGGGCTTGCATTAAAGTGATTGTTGGTAAGGTGTTTGTTTATTACACTCTTTCAACCATAAAGCTGAGTGTTCAGTGCAGTGGAATGCCATTGGTATTCTTTGGTCATGTGATGGAGTCATGTGATTGAGAGAAACATGCAGCCATAATGAACTATTATACCAGTATGAAGTGATCATGATGAAAATTATGAGATGTTTCTGTGAGGAATTTTTTTTTATTACTTCTTCAGCTGTCATTTCTTAATTTAGAAAATAAAATGATATTAAAGGAAAACACTTATTTATCTTGTTCTGAATGTGTGTTTTTGATGTACAGCTATCAAGGTCAGAGGTTATATGACTGATCCAAACACACTTCAACGTGACCATTCAGAATGCATTTTAGTGTTTTGTGTTGTGTGTGTGATACTATTTCCTGTTTCCATGTGCGGTGGGGAATCCATCTAGAAAATTCAGGTAAAATTGATAATTAACAGTAGAAATCTGTAAAAGTACCTTATTTTTTCGTTAAAATAATACAGTTTAAACATTTGATATGTTTTCTATCTTCTGTAGTGTATAACATATGGGTTTATGAGATTTCCGTATCATTGCATTCTGGTTTTGTTTGCAATTTGCACAACGGCCAGCTTTTTTGGAATTGAGGTTGTAAAAATCGTGAAATGAAATTTGGTATTTTTGACAATTGTATTATAAATTATAATAAAAAAAAATAGTAGTGATTATTATCATTATTATTTATTCATTTTTGAAAAGCTGCTTTGTAACAATGGCCATTGGTACAAATGCTGAAAGTGGAAAGTTATTTCCCATTTTTCCACCCTTGTCCGGCTAGTGACATCTTCACTATGCTATCACTATGCTATACACACTTCAGCTATCTTGGATTCAATTCATTTGCCTGCCTCAATTTTCAGTGGTAGTATTAAGAATTGTCTTTGTGCAAGTGTTCGTCATCGAAAAATTTCTGTACACCATTTTATCGGGAACATTTCTTGTTCACAGGTGTGGGGAATAATGGAGCACAACGTAATTAGGATACCAAAAAAAGATAACGTTTCTGTTATAGTTACAGAAAAAAAAGCTGTAATCAGATTACACACACGTTTAGAAAACTGATTTTTTTTTTTGGGAAAAAGGGTTCGGGTTACCTCACCATAAGGAATTCTTTCGACACCAACTAACATATCCTCCCTCAAATCAAGAGTACTTCTACCCCTAATAGTGAGAGGAAAAACACTAGGGGTCAGGAAAAGGGGAAGGGACATCAAGACTAAGATTGGAGCTTCTCAGAGTCCTTCAGGGAAGGGGGCGTTGGGCTAAAGGATGGGATCAGTTCCAAGAGCCGTTCAAATCAGAATTTGGATGGGTCTAAGAGCCTGGGTGGCTTTTAACCCTCGAAGGCCAATCTTATGGATTTTTTTTGGGAAAAGTGTTAGGGTTAACCCTCGAAGACTCACCCTAAGGAATACTTTCGATGCCAACTAGCGTCTCCTCCCTCAAATCAAGGCTACTTCTACTCCTTATAAAGAAAGGAAAAATACTAGGGGTCTAGATAGCCTTTACCCCACGAACAGTTAAGTTTAGGGGCGGGGAGGAAGATAACCTTTACCCCGGGGTTAGGTTTACAAGAAATCCGCCGCCCAACCGAAGTTGGGCAAACGTTGTGCACTCTCCACCACTGGAACAAGGTTTGTACGCTCCGTGGTATCCTCCAGGGCACCAGACACCAAGCGTCCCTTCCTATTTGGGCTTCATTATACCACTAATAGAGAGAAGCGGAGTGTCAGGAAAAGGGTAAGAGACATCCAGACTAAGAGCGGAGCTTCTCGGAGTCCTTGAGGGAAGGGAGGGTGGGACTAAATGGTGGGATTAGCTCACGGAACCCCCTGGAGCCAATCCCAGCATCTTCGGGCGAGAGGTGGGGTACACCCTGGGCACCTATGGGCAATTTAGAGTAGCCAATTGACCTAATCTGCATGTCTTTGAACTGTGGGAGGAAACCGGAGCACCCGGAGGAAACCCATGCATGCACGGGGAGAACATGCAAACTCCACACAGAAAGGCACACTGGGTGACCTGGGGATCGAACCCAGGACCTTCTTGCTGTGAGGCGACAGTGCTAACCACCACCACTGCACCACCGTGCTGCCATCATTCCTTCCTGTTCAGTTATTTGATTTGTAGTGTTTAGCTGTTTTAGATGTTAATAATTAATTGGGTAATGAATGAATGAATTAATTAATTAATCAATCAATTAAGTAATTTACTTACCTTTTATGCATGCGTATACCTTCCTGAGTGTATTGTCTTACCTTTGCGTGTCCCTAATGAAGCAGAAAAACAAGCATGTGAATAAGTTTTAGCTTTTATAGTACAAAGTTAATGGTTTGAGGCTAATGCTAGGTTTATTATTAGGTTGAGGCATCAGCCAGTTTAAACTCAAAATTTGTATTTATCTTTATTCATTATTTGTCTATTTGTTTATGTCATTTAGGTCATACCTTCAAATATTGACTTACCTTTGAGTATCCTTAAGAGTATTAAAAAAAATTCTTTTTATTTTTACAATTTTTTTTTGTTTTTCGGTTAACTGTCTAATTGGAGTCTTTTTGGGACAGAAAGGTTTGTTCAAACTATGTGATTTGAAAGTTTTTGTTTGAGCATTTATATATTAATTAAGGAAGTTTTTGTAATTTCAGGACACATCATCAGTGGTGTACCCTAGATTCATTGGGTGTTTCGACTCTTTAAACCCAGACACCCTCCTCTAGGGCGAGTCAGCGGGGATGGCCAGTTCTTCGCCTGTGTCCCATGTCCAATTTGGTGTCTGTTGCTATGTTGCTAATGTTATGTATTCATTTTATTATCTTATTATTTTGTGTATATTGTCCCATGTTATTCAATGTATTAGAAATGTCCCATCACAGTTGCTAAATGGTAGATCTCACTGACTATCCTCATCACTGGCTTAATTGGTGTCTGGATGTTAATGTTGGTATTTAATAATTATTATTTTCTTATATTTAATTGCATTTTATTTTATTTTAATTTGTTTTATTATTTTTTACTTGTTTTTATTAAGAATTATTAGTCCTATTTATTTACTTTTTACTTATTTCTCATGTCCATAGCGTATTTTTGTTGTAAACCTATTTTTCTTGGAAATGCACACGATAGCTTATCCTATGCTGCCATCTAGTGGGCGAACACAATCATAGCAATATACTGTTTTGTATATCAAAGTCTACTGTTAAAATTAACCTTGAACAATACAAGCGTTCATAGTAATGTCATTTTTCCTCTTCTCATTAATATTATCTGTATTGTTGTTAATATAATATTAAAAGTCTTTACTACTGCTGCTACTACTATTATTAT
>JAQQZR010000017.1:89538-92038 GCA_030068235.1 Notoglanidium macrostoma
AAAAGCAGATGAGCCACCAATTCACATAAGGATTAAGGAATTCCATATTTGTATAATAAGATGATTTATAAATGATTTATTATTAAAGACAAACAAATAACTTGTATGATAAAGATCAGAATTTTCAGAAAGAACTGCAAATATCAGATGTGAAACCATGTCTGCACTAATCCACTACATTTGGGCTAAAAGGGGAACGTTGTGTACTTTTTCAATTTTAGCCCAACTCTGTTGCACTCTCTCACACTAACACACAAACACACACAAACACACACACACACACACACAGGACCTTCTGTGTCCCCTCCTCCAGCTTTTCTCACTATGACAGACGAGCAGACCTTGAAAAATAAAGAAAAACAGTAATATATCCATGGAGACGCTCTACAGTCTGGACACACACACACACACACACACACACACACACACACACACACACACACACACACACACACACACAAAAACAGGACCGCCATCCCATTCTGTTCATCCACTCTATAACAATCTGTCCTTCATTCATTCGTTCTTTTTCACTCGGATTTTAAAATCCAACACAGTCGGAATAATTTTTTCATTCATCCATTTATAAAACTGTGACATCACACAGCTGTGAAATCCGTGCTACCTAAGCAATATTCTTGCTCCACTGCACTACCCTAACTTTAGCATGCTGACATTGTATTAGACTACATGAACACCCACCTTAGTAACTGTTTTAGCATGCTAAGAATGGCGCTAACATTCAAACAACTACAGCACAGGTCTTAATTATTACTCACAAAATCTCACACACTGTCATTCAGAATGTCATCTCTCTCTCTCTCTCTCTCTCTCTCTCTCTCTCACACACACACACACACACACACACACACACACAAAAGCTAATCACCCCTTCTGCTCTGCTATGTTAGCAGTATTCTTGCCCCATTGTACTGTACAACCATTCTGTTATATTAACACACATTAGTAACAGTTCAGTATGCTGACTGCAGTGCTTACATTCACTCTAGCCTAGCTTAGCATGTTTATCTTGCTAGCTAAGTTGTGACAGTGGAAACTGAGATGAAGTGAAAAGGTTTAACACTAAAGACAGACGTTCTGTAACATTAATGCACACCTTACAGAGTTAACATGCTAATTGTGGTGTTTACCTTTTTGCTAGTTAGCTAACTTTATATAACCCAAGCCCAAACAACACAATCTTGTGCTTCTATCAGCACAATTAGAACCAACAGTGCGCTAACAACATGCTAGCATATCAGACTAAATTGAGCTGCTTAGCCAACTTGTGTTAACATAGAAAGTACAGCAACACTCTAAGAGCTTTAATTCTGTGGTGAAATGAATTAATATCGACCAAATTCAACTAGCTGGCTAGCTTAGAACATTTGAATCCTGAGTTAATATGGAAGGCGCTAACACTAACACATTAAAACAATAACACACACCTTGCACATCTTAACCTGCTAAGAGCAGCAGCCATGCTAGGATGACTTAGCAGAATCCAGTGGTTAATGAACCGAAAATGGTACAGCGTAAATAAGGATTAAGGCTGTTATTAACATTAGCAAAAACTGACATTTATTTGATGATAAACAGAATTAGCAAAGAATCAGTGGAACAGCCAATTCGACTCTCATTAACAACGTCACCTTCATTATCATGATCTCTTTCAAAAAAACGTCCAAACAAAAGCTGTCTCAGTGATGCTGTGAAAAGGAGAAAATCTGTTTTAATTTGTGTGTGTGTGTGTGTGTGTGTGTGTGTGTGTGTGTGTGTGTGTGTGTGAGAGCATCAGAAGCTTTTGAGAGCTCATAGCTCGTCCAATCTGCTAGTTTTGCTGCCACCACAACACATCCAGCTGTCAGAAGAGCAAGCCAAAGAGTGTAGACACGCACACACACACACACACACACACACACACACACACACACACACACACACCTGCATTGGCCACCTGAGACACATTACCCATGCAGAATTGAATGTAAACATGCACAATAATACACACATACACACTGTCACAGCCTCCGTCTTGTGAGTGTGGGTGTGTGTGTGTGTGTGTGTGTGTGTGTGTGTGTGTAAGTACTCTGCAGGCTCATAACTCACTGTTCTAATGAACGGTTAATCAGCTCTGCTGCTTTAGCAGCTCCCTGCAGCTCGACTGCCAAGAATTCTCACTCAACAGCATCCGGCTGGTCTATAATCCAGAACTAATCCAGAACCGAACCAGAACCAATGCAGAAGTCATTCTCGTGGCTATCCAGAACTCTCTGTCCTTCAAGAGCTGATCTTTGTGAGATTTGTCCATTACAAATAGACTAATACTTGATCAGAACATTCTCTGAGAGCCGTCCACAGATCGTACGGTCTTTCAGAACAGCAGGGTGATCTTACCTGTTAATCAAACAAAGTGGGCGTGGCAGTATACAGCAATACAGAAAGAAAGCTTGATTCAAAGCTATTTTGGTTTGACTCCAAGCAGAATGCTAGTATGAAG
>JAQQZR010000017.1:105548-125391 GCA_030068235.1 Notoglanidium macrostoma
GTACGTGATGGGTAAATTTTGATGTGATATTCGTGATCAGCACCCAAAAATCTATAAGAAACACCCAACAGTGTTCACACAAGCCGTGATACTTGTAACTATAAAATTACATAAATTTTTGTCATGGTGATATTATCTAGAAAAAACGATAGTTTATGATAGAGAAATGATTGTGATATCAGCTCAGGGTTTGGCTCACCTTCCCTGTCTCAGTAGTAACAAAGAACCTTGTTGTTGTTGTTCTTCTTCTTCTTTTCCAAACATCACTGGAATATTTTCTCTTTTTGGCACATTAAGTTAAATAAATGTTAATAAAATCAGTGTTAATAAAGGCAGATTCATGTGAATATCGACTTTGTCTCTTTTGAAAATCGCATCAGTGGGAATTTAAGGAAACTTCGCTTTTCTGTTTAGAACTCTCAGTGAAAAAGTTTGCAACAGAATAGTAGATACAGTTATAAACACAGCAGTGTGTTTGGATTGATATCAACTTACTTGATGTCACTTTATATAAAAGCATCTGTTGCAAACAAACACGCAAACATCAGTGTTTCCGATCTCTTTACTGCAACAATGTTGTTTTTTTTTGTGTGAAACAGCGACATCGTGTGGCCGCTCTAAATATTACCACAATATTGCCACACGTTAGGGCTGTGTCTCAAATGAACCCCTTCTTCCGTACTCTGTTTAAACGTGGTTAAGGCATTTTACTATACAGAACCATTACAAATCAAGGAATCATTTCAATGTTTAAATGTTCATATTCCGGACAGTGCAGTTCTTACTCTAACTGGGACAGTGTTAAATGAAATTACATTTTCATGTATTTTGTAATAGTTCATTGTATTCTTCTTTTTTAAATAGCATTTCCACACACCATGTTGATGTTATAAGAGAAGTGAACTTGTGTATCGATGTGAATGCTTCGTCAATCAATTTAAAATGTTTAATAACGTTGAATAAATAAATAAATTTGAATAAAGAAATAAGGCAGGGCAGGGCGCGGCAGGTGAATGCGCGTGCGCAGTTTAGCACTAATACTAGTTTTAGCACAGTTTCTCACTTTAGAGGGAAAATCACAAAATTAGCCCAGGTACGTTGCTGCTTAGGCTTAATTGTTTAATTAAGCTACATATTTATGGTTTTAGTCTCATTTTCATGTAAACATATAAAAATGAAGTGCATGCTATCACCACAATGTTGGTTCAGGTGAGGCTCGCGCAATAGTTCATCATTTTTCATTTATTAGCTAATTTACAGTTTAAAGTGTTTCATTCTTTACATTTAAATACGCTTTAATTAGCATTGAAGTGTAGATATTTTATCATTAAGAGCAGGAATGGTCTAGTTAAACAGCCATCCACTTACCCTATATACTTCGCCAATGAGTCGACTCTTTGATTCGAATCTTTTAGGTTGAACCGACTCGCTTGTCCGAGGTATAAAACTGTTCGTCTGGGAGTTCATCAGAGTTCTGGATTCATGATTCTTTCAAGCCTTTCATTACACACAGAGTACCTGTGAATTCCATCTAGTGAACCTTATTAACATCTGAGCTATAAAAAAAACTCCCAAATGAGCGCAATCTGTATATTAATTGAAAATGGGTGATGTGCTTAAACAAAGGTCATAATTCTTGAAGACATCCTGACAACACACATTGTGCATCAAGATATATAATCCTGAGTTTTCTGGATTTTAGCAAGTTAATTTTTACAGCAACACAGAAGTGCGTCATGACGTGACATCACAACGTCGCTACCGCACCATCATATAGCTTTCACATCGGTACACTGAGCCATGCTTCTCAAAACGGCATCTGCAAATTCTGTTTATTAATTTTATATTAATAACTACCAAAGTTAGTGTGTATAGAAATACTATAAATATAAAAAAATGGAATCCAATGATCGCCTATAAAATAATAATTATATACATAGTGGGCCAGATGTTGAGAAGCCTGCTTTAGGAAACCTGATTCTGGGAACATTTTACAGAATAGTGTATATATATATATATATATATATATATATATATATATTAATAGATTATAAAGAGTGTGACTATATAGACATGATCAAGCTTTCACTCACAGGTCAAGAAGAATACTAAGTTTTGTTTAATAATGTTTAATACAGTTTAACTATGACTCATCATTATGCTGGTGTAATTACACAACATGAAAGTCAGAAATCAGCAAACACATTATTTTAAAAATGTATAAATAAATGAGAGACAAGAAAGCAGACGTCCTAAAATTCAGTTTATTATCCAATTACAATGATTCGTTTGTTATAGATTTAACACAACATTCAACTGATCCGTTAAGGATTTAATACCTCGTTTAAAGACTCAAAGATAAACTGCGTACGAGAGAGAGAGAGAGAGAGAGAGAGAGAGAGAGCACGCGCATGACGATTTCGTCCCGACGCTCGGTTTTTGTTCTGAACTCGGAGACGCGTCGTGTCCAGAGGAAAAGCAGAGTGAGTTTACACTAAAGTTTCAGAGTTCATCTCTCCTGCACTTACATCCATGTTTAACGTCAGTGTATTTTTAGCAACAGACTCGATTTTAATCCTCGTCCATGAAAAGGACCTGTAAATAGAACTGTAGAACGTGTGGTGGAAAAGAACACTTAAAACCCTTCCATTAAAATTTTTCTTCCATTTTTTTGTTGAACATACAGACGCTGGTTTCTGTAATAAAGTGTGAATAAAGCTCAGCTGTGTGTTGATTGAGATCTGACCTGTGGTTTACAGAACGGCGTATTTACATTTTAATCAAAAGATCAATGAGCTAATGTAACAATGTAACATTATCTTGATTATACAGCTAGCTTGACCTGCTAGCTGTGTTTAGTACCATAAAAGAAAATGGCAAGTTCAGATCCATCCTGTGGAATGCTAATAAACACCACGTGACAGATACAGCAAGATTATCGTTAAGAGATAAAGTTTAGGTAATTATCCCGATAGTGAGAGAATGGATGTGTTTAAGCCGAGTCTCTGAAGGAACGGAAAGCACCGGGTTCCAGCAGGAGGGTTTATTTATTTTTAAGAAACGACGCTAAAGACTTTAAATAGAGAAGAAAACAAAAAACCAAAAGAGAGTGTACCTGGGTCTGATCCCAAATCACACTTCACTGTTTACATCACGGAATTCTAGACACAGAAAGTTATAAGAAAGAAAGGAAAAAAAAACAAACAAAAAAACACCGAAAAGGAAACGTAGTAAACAGTGGAGTGGATCAAGTTACAAAGTGGGCGTGTGCTGATCTCAGCACGCCACATCACGATAACATTTCATCAATATTGTAATATTTTGTTATAAATTAACAGTAATTCCTGCAGATAAAAAAAAGTGATGGATTTGCTTTCAGTGAACAGATTTCTAATCTAAAACCATCTCTGAGAATTCCAAAGTTTTGATTAGAACTGATTAGAACAGTGCAGCATGAAGTGTATCGTGATGCATTGTGTAACTGATGATCAGCACAAACCTCGCTCCTCCTCACAATCAAAGCAGCAATACAACCTAAAATCTTAAACATTTCCAAAAAAAAAAAAAAAGTTGAAATCTTAAACCTCTTTGAAGTTCACACACACTATAAACTTTTGTACATTTTTTCCTGCAAAAACAGAAGAAGAGAGTCGCATGCTTCCTCGTTACGTCCCAGTCTGCGTTTGTCTGATTCTCAGGAGGAAGTGATGAAAGCGTTACAGAGCTGGACTTCCTCCAGCGGTGCGATCACGAGCACGGAGTATTCCCTGGACCTCACACGCTGAACTGATGCCACGGTCGCTCACTCGCACGCGCGCTCGGAGCAGGGCCTTTGTGAAACAGATAGATCGGTCGCTGAAAACCTGAAAGAAATAATTGCATTTAATTAAGGAATTAAGAGAGCAAATGCTTTTGACCTGAATTAACCACACTAAGGGGAGAATCCTGAGCGCGTGCTGCTGAGCGGACGGCACTTTGTCCCAGCAGTAAGAAAGCTGTGAGGTTTGACGTTCAGTGTGATGAAGAATTAACAACAAGCAGCTACTCTGTATTTATTACTGATCAAACAGACCACAGTCCCGCCCTCTTCTTCATTATTGGCTCATTAGCTCAAAGGTCAAAGTTCACCTGAAGCGAAAGTAAGCCATTTTTTACTTATTTGGTCTGACTGCTGCATCACCATGGCAACAGGTAAAATATCCTCATCACTGCAACAGTAGAGCTAAACCCTAAAAGACTTAAACAGACTTTCATGTACAATTTCAGATTTACAATACATTTAAACTTTACATTTTAAGCAAACTGCGTATAGCATCAGCACCGCCGAACATGAGGAACAATCAGATGAGTTAAAAACCACACCAGCTCCCTGTCTAATTCTTCCCTACAAGCTACTGTATATCAGGGGGGCGGGGCTACGCAAGAGCTCAATTTTGTGATGTCACTAAACTTTGGACCAGTCATGTAGGACGAGGACACGATGACGACAAAACGGTTTACGTTAATCTAGCTAACTTAAATCATGTTAATGATGAAAGAGTTGGTGGTTGCCATGGTAATGTAATAATATACTGACAGATTAGTCTGCTGTTAAATAAACAATGATGTAAATCCAGACTCTGACTAATGTGAGCTGGTTTATTAGCGGTTAGCTATGTTAGCGAGTTTAGATAAAGTGGGATGGCAGGGGTACATGTTGGGAATTTATAGATTTGCATATTCACGGATCCTGATGGTTTTATCCGTGTCTAATGAATCACACTGACCTCGAGATGAACTGTTAGGCGTTCCGAGGAGCTCGTAGCTGGAGAACCCCACCTCGCTGGTCAGGAAGGAGGAGAACTGCTCCGGCTTCAGCTGGATGGTGAAATAGTTTTTACAGATGGTTTCCTGCATCGGGGAAAAAAAAGAGGAAAAAAAACCCACATAATGAAGTGGAAGAACAAGAAACAAATCTGAAGATGGCGGACGGTGAAGCAGCCGAGTCACTGATTCACACCGAGAGTGCCGTTTAGTAACTGTACCGTCAGCTTCTTCCTCTTGCTGTAGGAGTTCCAGGGCTGGGGCTCGAGGATGAAGAGGCCGCCGGGGCGAAGGTGGCGATACACTCGCTGGAAGAAACGTCTGAGACCGACGTCACCCCAGTTCAGGTGAATCCACTTAGTGACACTGAGACACAGAATCACATCAAACTCCTCACGCTGAGTCTCTAACAACACGTCACTGTCCAACACATAGTTCCCCTGAGAGAGAGAGAGAGGAAGGGAGAGAGAGAGGGAGAGAGAGAGAGAGAGAGAGAGATGGGGGGGTGAGAACACTCAGTCTCTTTAAGCAGGTGAGCTACAGACACAGTGATGCTGTAACGTTTATACACAAACTCAAGTCTCTTTAGTAACAAATCAGTCACAAAGTAGCTTCACAGAAGTATATAAATTCTAAATATAAACTTATGTATATGTAGATAAATTTATAGATTCATATCCATATATATCTCTAATGAGCAAGGTGACGACGGAAAACTCCGAGACGACACGAGGAAGAACCCTTGAGAGGAACCAGACCAGGTGAGATTATAACTAACCATCCTAAATATCCTATTAGAGAATATTTTTATAGTGAACACACACGAACACACACACACACACACACACACACACACACACACACACACACACACACGCGTACACACGTGACATTTCAGCAATTCTGTCACATCCAGCATCAAAATAAACTATAACACGTGCATAAGGAGAAGTGAAAGAATTTCATTGTGAAAGTCACACCCAGTACTGAAAACACACACACAAACACACACACACACGATAACTTGTTTACACTGCCATACTCAACACTTTCCATAGTAGACTTTTTTACATGATGGCATTTATGTAATTGTTAACCATTCTGTAGAGCTTGTGTTAGATTTGTGCGTTATAAACGTGGATTGAATCGACATGCAAAACATTTAATTAAAGCGTGACAAGTAGAGAGAGAGGAAGAAAAGAAAGAAGAGTCAAAGGTCAAAGATACGAAGAGAAACAGTAATGTTACAATAGCGAGAGAATGAACGAGATAAAGTTCAGTCCTGAGCTCTTGGAGAACAGCAGATCATGATGGAGTTCTCGCTCTCTCGCTCTCCCTTCCCCTCTCGCTCTCTCGCTCTCACACACACACGTTTATATTTCATCACTGACACTAATCCCGCTAGTCTTCAGTGTAGATTATTAAAGACTTCATCCTGTGTTTGTGTGCATGGTTACGCATGTGTGTTTATCCTCAGCGCCAACACAATGTTAATCATCATGCTCTCAGTCAATCAGAATGCACCGTGCTGGATTTAATGACAACTCTAACTATAAAATATACATTTTTGATTCAATATGTAGAGTAATAAATAGTTTTATATATAGCTCATGCTGAAGAAACGTCAACATTGCCTTCATTAAAAATGCCGGAAAACATTAACAGACATGAATATGCAAATTCGGACACGCCCCCTGTCCTCCTGCCATCCCTTACAGCCTAATGTTGAATAATTTACATTACCACTTAACCAACTGCTCGTAAACTAGCCCTAATTAGTCTTAATTAGCATCAATGTTTGCTTAGCAGCAGCCAAATCGTAACCGTGGCTAATTTGCATATTGTCGTAATTGGCTTTGAACCAGTGTGTTCAGATGTACAGAGAAAGTTTGTTTTAGATGCAACAACGTGAAATAGAATTACAGTTTGTAACATTTTTCATTTGACACATTAAACTGGTGAATATTATGCAAATATCCTCTTGCATTGTGATGTCATAACTTTGACACGGTGTATCTGCTGGATTTCTCTGTATCTGTAGTGTTTGATGGAGACCTTACCCTTACAAACGTGACGTTGGAGGGAAAATTCCCAGGAGGAAGTGTGGGAGTGTCAGGGAGAGGGGGAGCAGCGATGGGTCCTCGGGAGACACAGAGAGAAACGGGAAATAAGCGATTCCCATTGGACGATACGGACTCTTTGATCTGTTCCATCTTACTCTCTCCGTCCTCTGAACCGTCTTTTTCGCCGATATTTTCAGATGATTCAGTTTCTTTGTCCTTTTGCTCACCATCGTCTCCGCTCTTCTCCTTTGTCTTTTCAGGGTTCTTGTTCGACGTCTCTTCCTCGTTCCGCTCTTTCCTCGCCTTTAGCGTGTGCACTTCCGAGAGATAATGCCGGATGTTTTGTTTCGCCGCGTGGATCAGCACGCCATCTATATCCAAACCCACGATGCGTGCAGGCCGCCAATTCTTAGCAATAGTAAGAGTCATGTGACCAGTGTTGCAGCCTAAATCTAGGACTTCCTTCCCTTGGAACCATTCCGGTTTAAAAACATGGATCCGAGCATCCTCAATGGCGCCCGGGTTCCTGTAACCGTAGTACTGATTGTAGTTCCCATACTGAAACTTTTTCTTCTGCTGCTGCTGGTGATGTTGCTGGTTTGGTTTTTGCTGATTGCAGTTTCTCGGGTTGTGTTTGTGGTTGTTCCGCTGCTGCCCCTGCTGGTTGGGGGGATGTTGCTGTGCTGATTCCGGACCTGTCGTTCGGTTCTTATCCCAACACTGGCCGCCGGTGTTTTCCGATCTGCTGCTGCTGCGCTTCCGTTTTCGTTGCCGGTGTGACATGTGCATCACAGGAGTCTGTTTACTGTCTTTTTCCTCATGAACTTCCTGTTTTGGTGGAAAGTTGAACTCCTTTGCTTCTTCTTTTAGAACAGCTTTGGAGTCTGGGCTGTTCTGAAGATCAAGCCCTGAGGATGTTAACATGCACTCTGATTCTGATGCTAAACACCCTTCTGATTGGTTGAACTCCATGGCCACCCCTTCACCCCCTCCTATACCATCTACACTCCCTGTTCCTCCTTCACCTTCCATCACGCCTTCTCCTCCTCTTCCCACACCTCCTCTTGCTGCTATTCCTCCATGATGTCGGTTACGGTGTCTCCGCCGTCCTCCGCCACTTTTAAAAGGAGTAAGCACAATGCCGGCGTCCCCTCTGGTGCAGCCGTTCAGGTTCAAGGGATCCGTGATGTCCCTCGGAATCAGGATCTCGACCGGATCCCGGCTTTTAGCTGGCAGCGGAGAAGATTTGGGCGTCTCTGCGTTTAGAGCCCGGTTCACCTCCTCGTCCAATAAGCTGTTGAGATTGAGTGGGTCAAAGATGTTGCCGCCCAACAGGAAGTTGGTGGGCAGGACAGACTCGCTCTCCGAGTTGGCACGGCGTCGACGTTTACCAAACATGGGATGCTTAAATCCGCCACTTATGGTACTGCGACGTTTGTTCGGTCTCTGTTGATGAGGTTTAGGATTCTGGATGCCATCGTGGTTTTGTGACACGGAGTCTGAGACGTTGACTAACTCGTCACTGATAGCTATTTTATTTCTGCTCTCCTCAGCAGGGTTACAAGCGCCATCTTTATCGGCAGGGTTTGTCGTTTCAGCAAACCGCTGAGGATTTTCAGCACCATTTCCGGAAAGTTCTGGCTGCTGTTGTGTTGCATATGCTGATTGGTTGTTCAGTAAAACAGTCTCTTTATCAACAGACATTTCTATCATTTTCTATTCAGTGCAGTGTTAGAGTGCGTTGAGGGATCTGAAACTTTCAGAAAAACACCAACATGAGAACATTCACAGGCTCCTTTATTTACATACATGCACACACATATGTATACATATGTGTGTGTATATATATATATATATGCTAGAAATACTAACCTGCTTAGTTATCATGTAGCCAATACACTATATATAAACATGAATGTAAACTCTAATATTTACCTCAGGACTTACAATAGTGAAAGACTTACAATCGTATATACTTTAATTTACAGAATATTTATGAACAAAAAATACTTCTGACCCATGAAAAAATGACTTTTGATAATCGACTCCAGCGAGCAGAAAAAACGTCCACTTTACGTTACCTTTATTTTTCCGTCGTGCGTGACTCCGCCTCCCTGCGCATGAAACCCCGCCTCCGAGCGTCACATTCTCCTCGCGCTAATGAATAATTCATAATCCACCAACGCCAAGCTCAAGTCGACAAAAAGGAGGAGGGGTTTTTAAAAAGAATAACAATAAAAATAGTAAATAAATAAAATCTGACCAGACCTCCGTAGACTCGCCAAAAAGGTCTCTTAAAGCGATACAGGAAGAGAAAAAGTGTACGCGCGGGGGGGAATACCCCAACAAAACAAAAGAACAGCCGTGACAATCTGGCAACTGTGGTTTTAGCGCGAGCAGTTATCAGCTTTAGCAACCGTCACTCAGTTAGCTCTCTGGTTAGCACAGTGGCTAGCTAACGTCATATTAGAGAAAAAAAAATAAGATTAAAGAGACACACCCCTCAGAATACAAGGCCTGAATAAAATTATCCATAGGCGTATGGAATTATTGGAGCTGTGTGAAGTGTGAATAGTTAATAATATATATATAACGACAGTTATATATATATATATATATATAGATACAGATATATATATTTTTTCTTAAACTCCCATCTAGCCTGCATCACACAACTTTCAGCTGCAAAATCTCGCTGTGGTGAACGGGAGTTCCTACGGTTTATATAGTCCCAGAGCCCTCGCGCGCCCTGACGGGCATACAGCGCAGCCAATAAGCAGCAGGGTTACATTTTTCGTGCCAATCAGGTTAAGTGTAAGGCGGAACTAGCCTACTTTTCGTTTTATAGGTGTTTATTTAGATGCCTGTACAAAATTCGGAATCTCGTTCTATCTTCAGTTAAAAAAAAAAAAAGTTTATCTAAAACCATAGGAAAAAACTCACTTCATAATCAGTGCTTGGTGCAAACGCAAACATTGAACTGGATTATTTTGGAATGGAAATTGTTTTGCTTGAATTTTATTCACAATTGCTGACAGGCAACGAAAAGCCTGACTGAATGCCTAACGCACAAACAGTAAACACAAGGCAGTTTGTAAGGCTTGTTCATGGACAGACATGCTTAATAGCAATAGACATGTTTAATAGCATTTCTGTTCAGGTATTTTTGTTCACCACCCATCTACAATCACTGAATAAATTCTGAAATATGTTATATTAAACAGATTATGAAATCATGAGCACCCCCACTCCCCCCACCCCTAGCCTCACAGATTTTTGGGAACTATATTTTTTATCCAGCTTTTATTTCCTGCTGCTTTTTTTTTTTTTTTTTTTTAATTCTCACTCCAGAGCATGAACTCCAAACTGTGGTCCTAGATGGAGTGTATACACACATTCTCCTGAGCCTCCATGTTCCCCACTCCATCCTACACAGTATGGTAATATCCATGCTCTGACTAAATTTATATCAGGAATGTTAGAACTGGAAAACCAGGACAAACCAGACTTTGAGATCAACTCTGCTCTAACGCTGCTCGTGCTAAGATTGGGCTATGATTAGCCTGAATTTCTGCTATTCCACACTGACGTCAGCCTTAAAACATTAGCAGGTCCATCTGAGGTTGACTGCGCTTGACTACAAGAGGCCAATCACTCTAATTAGCTTCTAATTTTAGATCAGTGAGCATACTGTTATATGACATCATAATATATTTGTCTAATTAAAATAGGTTTCAAAAAAATCTGAAACAAAAAACAATCCAAATATAAAACATCATCAATCATTGTAGCGCTTTTCTGTGCACACCATGAGTACTGGTCATTAATTTATTTTATTTTTTTTAGATTTAGGTGTTTAATAGGCCTACATGTAAGCTGTTATAATGTAGTCTATTAAAGGTGCAATCTTCAGTTTTTTCCTCACTAGTACAAATAATCTGGAAAATGTTTAACGTGTTCAAGCAATGACATCAAGTGTATTATGTGGCTGAGAAACTGTTTAGAGAACTGCATTCAGGGCCAAACTGAGTGTCTGTGTTTCTATGAGCCTCTTGTCAGTCTTTTTATAGACATGCCCCCATCTCAGTCTGGGAAGGAAAGGATGGCGTAATCTGGTAACTGTATGAATGGCAGCTTTACATAACATATAATTTTTATAAATCAATGAGATAAAAAATTCTTTATCATTCAAACTTGTAGATAAACTGATGGGAGCTCATAACAAAGACAAAACAGAGAGCAAATGAACTCTTAACTATTCTCACAGCAGTGACGTCATGACAGTTCTTGGCACCTTAGGGGGAGAGAGTGGGAATTGGAGGCAGAATTGAGGAGTAAGAAATTTGTTCTAATGTTGTTCTACTTTATCTAAATCATCCATATCTATAATCTCGAATGAATCTTGACTACCACACCTTTTAAGGCACTTTTTTAAGGAGATGGGATTTAATCATTACACTACTATTGCACAACCTGTTACAAACTTCAGGGGGCTGGCTCATCGGTGGCACATGTTTTTAAAACTATTTTAAATGCATATTTTGAGATTGCATGTGTTTGTCCTGTGCTAACCGAGTCTCAGCTGCTGTGTTAAAGTAATTGAACAGGCAAAGTTCACTTTATACCAAACAAATACTTCCCTTTTTTATACGTATCCATTTCCTCTAAACCCTAAAATCACAACATGCAAATCTTTCTCTTTTCTCAGTACTGTTTGTTTAAAAAAGGCTTCCAAAAATAAATCCTTTAACTTGCCTGGACATGAACGAGCTGTAATTTATAGCCAAGAGACAAACGAGGAACAGTTACAGTGAGCTGTTTCCCCAGCAGGGGGAGCTAAAGCTTCAAGTTAAACTCTATTCCAAGCTTTCCTGCGCTCGTGAGCTCTGCTTGAATAAAGCCATAAAAAGTGACAGAGATCTGTTTATAAGTGTTTAAGTGTAAACAGACCAACAAAACACTTAAAGCAGCAATGTATAACTTTAATTAAAAATTTTAACACTAAATAGGTTCTAGTTAAAAAGGCAAATTCCTCAGGTGTAGCATTCTAGAACCTTCCTCTAGGGTACAAACTAAAGAACCTGTAAGGAATCGAAACGCTGTTTTTGAGAGTCCCTCTAAGTGTTAATTCTGTCAAATTGACTTTCTGACTTTCATTAGATGATTAGATCTTTAGAGGAGAAAAAAAAAATCAGCAGCCATGACACTCTTTAACAATATGTAACAAAATTAGAGCTTTATTAGGTGAAAAATGTACAATTAATTTACATCACTGTACACAGAAAAATAAATATATTTACAGGATCTGTATATAATATAGAGGAAAAGAGGTGGAATAGGTAGATGAACTCAGAAGGAAGAGGAATGTTGACAGTAAGAAAAGGCAAACAATGGAAATGATTTTCACAGAAATTTCAGAAAGTTGATTCAGAGCTGAGATTTAAACCCAACTTTCTCACCTTGCAGTCCCACTACAGCCTCAGCATCAAAGCGAGACACAGCCCCAGTGATGTAAGTTTACTTTACATAGGACACAGCTGTGGTGTGTGTGAGTGAGTGTGTGCTCACCACGGCCTCCAGATGGCGTGTGTGTGACTCGGGAAGAGCTCTCGCCTCAGAGTCCGCTGGTCCGAGACGCAGTGAGGGGTCAGAGGTCGTGGAGGAGCCTGGGTCGCTGGTGCTAAGCTTGCTGAGACTGCTGGAGTGGATGTAGTAAAAGACGAGGAGGAGGATGAGGAGTCTGATGGAGGAGAGATGGATGGAGGGAAGTGGAAATGGCAGGGGACAGAGAGGTATGTTGGAGAGGAGGAAGAGTAGCAGGGTGATGGAGGAGGAGACAGTGAGTATGGAGGAGACGGATAGGGGTGATGCAGGATGAACGAATTAGGATACAGCCCATTGGCAAACGAGAAGGGCTCTGTGCTCGCTCGGACGTCGCCTGTGACCCATGTGTGAGTCTGCCCGTGACCTCTGATCTGTGAAAGGGCACCAGCATGCGACTGCAGGTGATGGCGAAGGCCCTGGATGAAGTTCTCGCGCTGCGACAGATCCACACACTCGATGAAGCTGGTGAGGCGAGAGATGCACTCTTGGAAGCCAGCTGTGTAGAGCGGGCTTCCGGGGGCATGAGCCTGGACATTAGGGCCGTCATGGTGCCCTGCAGTGGGCACATGGGGTCTCCCCGCGGTCTGCGCAGGGGCAACACGCTTCCCCGGGTCTCTGTTACAATCTGCTGATGGGTGTGAGGGGAAAAAATGAAAGCGGGAGGAGGGAAATAAGGAAACAGGAGGAGTTGTGAAGTAAAAGTGTCAGAAATAGACAGTGTTTTGAGTTTTATAAGATTAAAGTTGTTTGTGTTATTGTTCGAGGATCAAAGAATCACAGGCAAAGAAAAACGTGGACAAGAAAGTGTGTGTGCGTTGGAGAGAAGGAGACGGACAGAGGAATGGTGGGATTATAAACAGGTGTCACGTGTTAGACAGAGAGGAAATGAGTTCAAGTAAGAAAAAAACAGATGGGATGTTTGAAGGGAAGTTTGTGTGTATGTGTGTGGGGGGGGAGGTAAAAACATTAGACAAGGGGAAAAAGAATGTGAATTAGATGTTGATAAACTGATTATTAAGAAGATTTAATCAAAACAATAAATAATCTGTAATTTGTTTATATGTGGGTATTTATTGGCTAAACACAATGTGTTCCTACTCCTGCTTAAAGCTGGAGTCACCATTGTAGATAATCTCATGTTTATTAACATTTTGAATCTCTTTATTAAAACATATAACAAATATGTTTATCATAAAATCATGTGACTATTTACCTTATAATTTATCACAATAAAGATATAACTGTTTGTTTGGTTTTGCTTACATTTAAACTTAATTCTTTTTGCAGTTGCGACATCTACACACTTTGTAGTGCATTATATGACCAGTTTGGGACAGAGCCTTTAATATAGCCGTGGGACAGACGGACCAGTGTAGAAGAACAATTTTCCCAGAACATAAACAAGACATGGAGGGGTTGGGGAGAAATATATTTCGAAACTTTACCAGCATTTTCTTTTGCATTTGCCGCTTTTTTCCTGATGTACTCTACGGTGAGTTCCAAAATCTCTGCTTTCTCCAGTTTAGGATTTTGTAATCTCTGTAAAAGAGCACATAAAATGATGAAGAAAGAACAGCTCACTGTTAGCATTAAATATAACAAAAAGAAAGGACCCATTTTAACTGGCTTCAGCAACTTTAATGATTAAGGGACTAGTTCTGTTAACACCATTATATTAATAACTGTGATTGGAAGCAAAGAGCCACTACTACTAATTATCATGATAGCCTAAACAAATTATAATAAAAATCACAATACACTTCTTTTCTGAGACATTACAGGTATTAGTACTTTTTAAGAACATAATGTCTTCACAGAGAACCTTCTCACATTAACAAAGAGCTGCCTGGGTGTTAAAACATCTTTGAAAAATATCCCTACTTTATAAATTATAATAAAACTGAGCTCCATTTCTTCCAGTTTACAGCACCGCCATGTTGCTAGCACTCTGTTAGCATAAAGTTTGATAGACTTTATGTCATATGTTCCACCAGTAATGTCCAAAAAGCCTGTGTTACACCATTACAGAAACCTAAATGTAAATGACAAATTACATTAGACAAATAGCCTATATAGAAAACTTTCTCGCTCTCTCTCTCTCTCTCTCTCACACACACACACACACACACGCGCGCGCGCGCGCTGTTTGCTTCATTGCATTTGTAGAATGAAAGGAAATGAAACTATTAGAATATAGGGTTCACCCTAAGTACCGAGTCGAGTGTGTTGTCCAGCAGGAGAGTTCTCAGTTCATCTAAACGCTGATTAATCCGATCTCTCCTCTTCTTCTCAATTACCGGTTTCAGGACCTGAAAAAGTCATAAAACTGATTATTAAACAGTTTTTTTCTCCAAATAAAAAGCAAACCTGGTGCGACTTTAAATAAGAGTTGTAACATAGTACAAACTTTGTGCCAACCTCTGCGTTAAAAATCTTTAGCCTTATTACTTATCTTAAGCTGCATATTTATATTCAGAGACACACGCAGCCAAGAATACAGGAAGAATAACACAAAGCAGCAGTAACGCTACTCACTCTTCTGGATGCTCTGCGGTTGGACATTTTCGGAGTCCCCATGGTTACAAGTTAATATCCTCTTCTCAACAAGACACCTTGAAACAACGCCAATGTTTGTAGAAACCGATCGAGAAAAGGTAGTAACAAATCTTTTTAAAGTCCTGTGTGTCGCTGTGAAGGAGCTACAATGACCTGCGCTGAGGCGCGCGCGTCTTATTTATAGGGAACGCGTGGCACCTTCTGCTTCATTCTGATTGGTGGAAAGGTGTTAGCGATGTTAACGACACCTCCGACTGCTCACTCCTCAAAGTGCTCAGGACTTCATGATGCCTGAAGACACACCTCATTATACATTCCAATATAAGAAACCTATAAAGCGATTATTTAAGAGAAATCTGAAAAGTGTTACAGCCAGTGTTTTTATAGAAATCTCAGGCTGTAACTCGTTGAACACACTATGGCCTGTTATGGTAATTAGGCTGACTGACTATAGCCTATAGATAAAAGGCACAGACAGACACAGGCACATATGGTTATATGGTTTATTTATGAGTTTGCATATTGATCTCGTTAGCATATTCTTTATTGTACATTGAAAAATATAGGCTATATGAACCTTGAATCAAACTGAAAAAAAGTTTAATTTAGATGCAGGTCATTTGTAAAAGTTTTAAAAGGTTATGACATTTTAATGTCGACGAAAAACCAAAAACATAATTACCTGCAACAACGCCATTTCTGACGCTTTTCATTCTTTTCAGTGTACTGAACTTCATAAAGCCCCAAATACTCTCAAGCTGTAACTTCAAAGCATATGTATCTAAATAGTAGTTGTATTTAAGTTTTAGAAATGCGCTATAAACACATGAATACAAATATAATTAAATAATAATAAGGGCCTGGAAAAATTAATCAATAAAGTAAACAATCACTCAAAACATCTCACTTGGATAAGCTATATTGTCTTTCTAAACCCTCCTCGCTGGTGTTAACGGTTTGCTATTTGTTTGCTATACGGCTTCGTGTGGTCATAACCTGCTTATGTCTTTATGAGCCAAATTGTACTGTTTTATTACGCAGTGTGAATACAAAGCCTAATTTGGTCGTTTTGGAGCACTTTGTCCTTCACACCCCGTGAAGCAACATACTCCTCCTTGGAGAGTTCATGACCCACACACACACACACACACACACACGCACACACTCTGAACAAAATCATGTCTTAAATGCTTTTTGCCTTATCAGCATAAATGTATATATAAATAAAACTTGTTCGCTCATGAGCGCGTGTAACTTTATCCTACAAATTAAAATGAAATATTCACCAAAGAGCAAGTAAAGGTTTTTGGCAAATATTTAGACCTTTTAGTAAACTTATTTATTGTTGATGGTAAAAAAAAACAAAAAGAAGGAAAGAAAACATATTTTGCTCTTAATGAGAATGAAAGCACAATATCGCTAATTAAAGCCTGTTTTCCATTAGGCTACTGATCCAACACCAAAACAGACACATAACAAACTGCAACGCTGCTGAGTTCTGAAGTCAGATTGGTCAGAAGATGTTTATTTATTTATTTATTTTTTATAAAAGTGACAATAGTGCAGCTGCAAATAACAAGTTTATATTTAAAATGTGTTGATTACGTGTGTAATTATTACATGTAATTAGGAAACATTTATGGAAGGAGTCTCCAGTGCCAGCGCTTTGTAACAGCTGTAACTTTAAAGAAAAATATGATAAGCCAGAACGCTAACTATAGACGGATAAGGGTGGCTTTCTTTTATTAATCAATCAATAGTTGTAATTGTTGTGGTGTAAGGGGAATAAAATTGTCCAGGACGTGCTGTTACAGTAAAATCATCATCTCTGGTGTGGTTACAGTAATCATCACACCACCGTGGCGTTGATTATTTTCCTCTAACAGCGCGTGTTGTTTTTTATTTTAGAGTATTTTAAACACGTAAAGGAGCGCTCAAGTGCACGTGCACTCCTTATCAGCGAGACGTTATATGTAGGAAGTAGCATGGTGGACGCTCAGCTCGAAATTTTCTCGTGGGAACGGAATGCTGAATGCGCGCGCGATGTGTCAGAACGAACACGCTCACACCACGAGCGCGAGACTCGAGAACTCATCCTTTCAGACTTTCAGAGCGCATCCTCGTACGCTCGCGCCCGTCCCGTGTGAGGAACGGAGACGGTACACGAATACACAACTGCAAGGGAAAAAAACTGAAAATCGAATTGAATCAGCAGTAATGGAAACCTGCCCTGATGCCAAGACCTGAAGCCGTGCGCATGCGCATGCGCCATTTTCCCTCTCTCTGTTCGCCTATTGAACTAGAAATATAAATAGTGACAAACAGAAACGTGTAGCGTGTATGTGAGGTGGAGGCGTGAAGTCTCACCTGTGTGCTAAGTGTGCTCATGTATTGGCACTGTAGACAAACACAGGGTCACGTTAGCGTAGTGCGCATGCGCTGTCCTGTAATAAACCGCATGTTATTTATTTATTATTTATTAATTAATTTATTTATTATTTATGCGATTTGAAATTGAAAGTATATGTACAAAATTTACTGGATTCGTACACTCTCAGGAAAAAGGGTACTAAGGAGTACCACTCCTTGTCGGTACCTTTGTCAAGGCTACACCTTTTTTATCCTTAGTGTGTCGGCTTATCCTAAAAACTACATTAAAGTTTTATTAAAGACACTAAGCACCACAGCGACGAGGAAAGGTATCGTACAGTACCCGTTTTTTTGAAAGTGCCTGATATATTCATTTTCAAACGTGATCACATATTTTCATGATGTCACGTATGTGAACTTGAATTCACGTGTGTTCGTGATCAGAGCATAACATGCTGAAATTCATCTTGATGACATGAGGTCACGTGATGTGCGTGAGTTCTCCATAGGTCCATATACAGATTTATACGGTTACATATAAAGTTATACAGATTTTTTCCATGATGACAAACAAAATAATCAGAGCGTGGTATTAAGATGATAATAATCTAAAAAAATCACAACCAAAATATTAATTTGATTTTCAGTTTTATATAAATGATTAAATCTTAATATTAGTCATGCCAGTGAAGCAACTTGGTATTTGAAAAATGATCTCTTGCTGAAGGAGAAGGGGGTTCCTCAGAGAATCCC
Organism: Notoglanidium macrostoma; assembly: GCA_030068235.1. Taxonomy (NCBI): domain Eukaryota; kingdom Metazoa; phylum Chordata; class Actinopteri; order Siluriformes; family Auchenoglanididae; genus Notoglanidium; species Notoglanidium macrostoma. The sequence continues at coordinate 123,698 of JAQQZR010000017.1, forward strand.
GTGGGAAAGCTGAAGGTGAACTCTGTGCACGGTGAGAGCGCGCGCACCTTGCATCATTAACCTCATTAGCATTGTGACCGTAGGCGCGTGCGTTTTAACGGCTATAGAGAACAAACGCTCGCACATTTCCGTGGGAATGACTGCTATAGGACTCACACTCCACACCAAACAGCATGCTGATTCATAGTAAATACACATCACACTGATGTACAGCTTGAGGCGCGCGCTGTTGCGGAATATAAATTTCTCGTTTGTCAGTTACCATGACAACGGTATTATCTCACAACCACATCTACACTCAATAATCTGCGATATTTATACATTCGTTAATTTTCCGTGCTGAGAGAAGGGTGTGTGTGTGTGTGTGTGTGTGTGTCTGCCATAAATCCATAAACCAATAACAACAGCTGACTGAGTGGATGATCAGAAGTGCACTAATGAGGTCAAAGACTGTAAATGCTGCTCTTCTGACCCACAGTTGAACTTCTGCATCTCATCCCTTCATCCAACTCATCTCATCTCCTCATCTTCTTATCTCATCTCACCATCTCAACTTCTCGTTTCGTCACCTCATATCCTCATCCCCTCATCTCATCTCATCTCATCTCATCTCATATCATCTCATCTCCTCATCTCATCCCCTCATCTAATCTCATTTCATCTCCTCATCTTATCTCCTCAACTCAACTTCTCGTTTTGTTACCTCATATCCTCACCTCCTCGTATCATCTCATCTTAAATGTCTATCATTTTATAAGTAAATCTGTAATCAGTTGTTAATTTATCAGTTACACAGATTTCTTATCTATAGCTCAGCACGGTTCTCAGTAGGCTATTAGAAACGAAAGTATGACATGATGATGATGATCGTGGTGATGATGATGTGTGTGTGTATGTGTGTGTGTGTGTGTGTGTGGGTGCGTGTGTGTGTGTGTGTGTGTGTGTGTGTGTGTGAAATATCTTTGCAAAAATCAGTATACAATCAATGATTATAGAAAGCTCGCCCGAAGATGCTGGGATTGGCTCCAGCTTCCCCGCGACCCAGACGGATAAAGCGGTGTAGATAATGGAGGATGGATGGATGATTATAGAAAGAATAGATTTCAATTGTGCTACAGTGGTAGAAATCATAAGCAGCATAAAATATTTATTATTTCACCTAAAAATAACCTCAATGGAATCCGATGATACACTTTTGAAAGTTTTACTATTAATAAATAAATCTCTGCGTCCACTACATGTCCAAAATTGTTGTACACATGACATGCCTTTTTAGTATACGTGTTTATATTGTTTGTAAACTAAATATGCACGTGTGTGTTATGGAGTATATTTTAGTTAAAGGAAGCGCTGCTTGTGCTGCAAAATGCTTGAGAAGCTTTGATTTAAATGTTAATCTACATCTAAAATTCTGCACATTTTGTACCTCTACCATTTTGCACATTACATTTGGATTAGCGCTGCACTGTCTTGTCTCGTGATGTCTGCACTGTCTCGTGACAGTGTTTTTGTCTTGTTATGTCTGCATTGTTTGCAGTGTTTGCAGTGTTTGCACACATGCACTTTATGTTGTCTTCTGTTGTCTTCTGTTGTACACGTGCACCTTTTGTACTTCTGTGTTGTCTTATATGTAGCACCTTGATCCTTGAGAAACGTTGTCTCGTTTCACTGTACACTGTACCACATGTATATGG
>JAQQZR010000017.1:170744-183518 GCA_030068235.1 Notoglanidium macrostoma
GTGTGTAGAATACCTCAGTCTGCCAGTTACCCTCCAGAACAACACTGTGAAACTTCAGGAAGCTGAACACACACACACACACACACACACACACACACACACACACACACACACACACACACACACGCACGCGTCATTATTCAGATTACGGTGATGTCATGACGTCAGTTAGATGTGTGCGTAGTTTGAGTGGTGTGTGTAATTTTGATCGTTGTGTCCTGGTTTTGCCAAGCGCTCGTCCCCTGTTGATGATGTCATCCTTACAGAGAACCCTTCATTTTGCTGTAGTGTAAAAAAAAAATCACTTTAAACATGCAGTTGTAAGAACCTTTTTTTCAACTTCAAAGTGGTGACATCACAGCACTCCTGACCAATGAGATTCCAGAATTCAATCCGGAACTTAATTTGTTAACTAGTTACTTCACTATTTAGCTACCTGAATGCAGATTGAGGATGTAACAGTAACCAGATTGTCTTACTAAATCCCTCATTTTATTAAGACATAAACATTTATATATATATATATATATATATGAAACGCTGCTATAAGGCTCACTTGCTTATTTCACAGAAAGCTAACAGGTTTAGCCAACTGTAAAGAGATCAGGTGTTTTGGCATCCTGTAAGTATTTCAAGAAGGAAGAAAAATTGTGATTTCTTTTGATTGGCAGATCAAACTTAACGTAAGCTCCGCCCTTGCTAAGCGAGGGACGTTTGCTTCTTGGCAAAACCAGGAGACGCAGAGAGCAAGCTGTCTCTCTGACTGAGGAATAATGTGTTCATTAATTTAAAACAATACAGTGATAATGTTGAAAATGTGACTGATGATAGTGATAAGGGCGCGAGTGTCACTCTGATGACATCACGAAGTCTGAAGGTGGATTAAAAACGTTCGGATGTTGCGAGAGGACACGTGGAGGTCCTTATCATGGAAAGGGGGCGTGGCCTGTCACTGGGACATGAACAGCACGTGGAGGATCCTGAGAGATTTATTTCATCATCAGCACGTGTCTAATGCAACATTGTAGGACGTGCGATTTGCGACACGTCCACTGTGTCTCCCTATGAAGTGTGTGATTTGGGACGCAGCCACAGTGGACTGAACGATGGAGGGAACGATGGCACCATCTTGTGGCCTGGACGCTCACACCGATCATGGTGTGCCTCAAGTGTGTCCCTCAGTGCAGGAGAGAACTCAGGGGCCACACACGCACACACGCACGCACACACACACACATACTCACACACTCACAGGATAAAGTAATCACGCCGCAGTTCGTAGACTTTTTCTTTCAAAGAGCCGATCTTTGTTGATCTGGGCCGCTGTGTGAACTATGAGCACAAGACAAAAACACGCAAAAGGACGCTCTTTAAACACGCCCCTTTGTGGCTGTGACATGCCCCCTGCCCCGCCCACTCTTTTCTTTTGTTCTTCTGAATGTCCAACCCTGTACACGTGCTGTGACTTTCGGTGTGTAACTTGAGAAAGGAACAAAGACTTTATGAAAACATTGTTTTTAAATTATTATTCTGAGACGAAAGGCCGAGACGAACTCGCTGTGAATCTCGACACCTCCTTCCTTCAAAAGCGGCAAGAAAAATGTGAGAAAGAAGAAAAAAATACAGTGAGAAAGAAGGGAGAGCCTCTTTTTTGTTTTGGATAAGCTATTTTAAATTGTGGTTGAAGCAATAGACTTTTTGAATTCTGATTGTGCATGGTTGTCTTGAGTGTTAAAATATAAAAAAAAAGATGCAGTTTGGTAACTGGACTGAATAAAAAAATAAAAAAGAAAAAAAAATCAGATAATGGTTGCTTTTAGACACTGATTAACAACGAAAAGAAAGTTAACATTTTACACAAAAGTCTTATCTTTTAATATAACAGTGTTCATGTGGAAGGGCATGCCACAAAATTGAAAGGAAAAAAAGTAATTAGTGAAACAGAAAAAGTTTATTTCAAAAAATACATCAATTGTATCTAAGCTTTTTTTTTTTTTTTTTTTTTTTTTTTTAATTGTTTATGCTTTGGAAAATTATTATTTTTTGTTGTACAATTAAATAATCAGGGATCTTTTTGTAGTTTAATTTTGTTTCACTAATTACTAGTTACTTTGCAATATTTTGGCACCCCACAGGTTCCATACTAACATTTTGAAATACAGATTATTGCCTAAAATGATATAAAAACAAAGAAAAGGAATGTGTATTTATTATTTCTGCTGCATGTCATTAATCATCTGTACTGTGATCTTATTATCTTTAATTAATACTCTAATATTGTAGGCACTAATGGATTCATTAATCCAGTTTTTGGATCTGGATTAAATGGTGTGTAGGATCCAAGGTCTGAAGTTAAAATTCCGTTTCTTCAGAATTTGTCTTTTTGTAATTTTATAGCAAAATGACTGTATTTATTAATGCTTTAATCAGAAAAAGACTGAAGAATTAGATTTATAGTCATTTTAAGAAAGAAAAAAAAATGCAGGAATGTTTATTTTGGCTGGAATCAAGCGTAAAAGCCTTGAACTAATTATCAATTACATTTACACTTTGTAAAAGAAAAAAAAAATGCATTCAATAATATTCTTTGTCAATGGCCAATCAGAGTGACTTTCAGATATATCTGTATTCAGATATAGAATACCCAGAATGCACTGGTGTCTGGAGGTGATCTGTGCAGTGAATATGGCGTGAAGCAGGCGGTAAACCAAAAAGTGATTAAATCCCATAATATGTTTGTTATAGCAATGTGTATTTGCTGTACGCCGTGTCTCCGAGTGTGATCATGAATTAGCGCTACATGGCCGTGAGCTCTCTGGACGTCACGACTCGGATGCTGATGGTCCCCGGCATCTCCTCAGACGTTTGAGAAGCTCCTCGTTTCAGCTTCAGCGTCTGTGGATCTGGAGAATCTTTCAGAGACGCTGAGAGAACCACCTGACCCATAAACTCATCTTTTACAGCATTACTGTTCCAGACCTGGACCACACACACACACACACACACACACACACACACACACACACACTTAGTAATTACTGGCTAAAGAACAATGCTCTATAGTAGTGTGTATGTAGGGTTAAAAACTCTCTAGTGTTAACTCCTGCTAAAGCCCTGATGTCCTGATACAGCTTTCTCACAGCGCCCCCTAGAAATGTTGCATTTGAGGCCATTTTTCCTGTAGTAAGCGTTCACTCAGATCTCAGCTTTGGAAATGTGATTGGACAAAACAAAGTGCACTCTCATCTTAGTCTTGATCCCCCAAAAGTATGCTGCGAATTTGGGGAAAATCTGAGAACGTCAAAATTTTCACCCAAAAAAGCACAAAGGCTAAACTAAACTGGTTCTTAGGTGAAATTTATGACGTTCTCAGATTTTCCCCAAATTCACAGCATACTTTTGGGGGATCAAGACTAAGATGAGAGTGCACTTTGTTTTGTCCAATCACATTTCCAAAGCTGAGATCTGAGATCCTCCCGTATCCACTGGGGCAGGGGCATGTCATGATCCTCTTCCAATCCAAACACACTGAAACTGGGGTCAAAATTCTTTTATTATAGATTTTTTCATCAACATTTGGGAAGTTCTGATCAACGTTTTCAGTATTTCAGTATTTCAGTGTGTGTATTTCAGCACAGGTTCATTTCAAACACTGCTTGGACAAAAAGAAAAAGAAGGATCTCAGATATCAGCTTTGCAGTGTGATAGTTCAAAACTAAGTGCACCCCTCTCTTAGTCCTGACCTTCCTAATGCACGGTGTGAATTTGGAGAAAATCTGAGAACGTCAAAAATTTCACCTAAAAAACAGTAAGGGTTATTTTAGGCCTTTGTGCTCTTTTGGGTGAAAAATATGACTTTCTCTAATTCCCCCGAAATTCACACCGTACCTCAGGGAGATCAAGGCAAACACGGAAGTGCAGGTTTGATATTCCTATCACACTCCAAAGCCGAGATCTGAGCCTTTAGTTTCTGACAGCTGCCAATGTTTCTCTTTTTAGACACCTCAGGACACAAAACTATTCCAAAGTAAATGTGGAACAAATTTTAATGACCATTAGTGTTTTTAACGGCACATACTAAAACCATTCCAATTCTTTAATCTAATCCAGCTAAATGTAATCATTTCCAGTTAGCTAGCAGGTTTAATGATCTCAACATCTTTAATGTCTTAAATGTGAGCAGTTTCTAAGAAGCTATTAGAGTAGATAGTGAATGATGAACTATATCTAGCTAATATGTTAACATTTAAAACATTTTGCTACATTTACTCATAGCCAAGTTTTTAGCAAACTTACAGTATCACAGGGATGAGTTATGATCTAATATGAAGCTGTTTCTCAGCTGTGATTAGTCACTAAAGAGCCTCACCTGGACTGTTAGTGGTCTCCTTGGTTTCTTCCTGTAAAAAATGGCTCTGGTGTCGAACAGCGGGTCTCGTGTGTCTTTCTGAACCAGGGACTGGACCGACTGGTTCTCGCAGGAAATGATGACGTAGGGATCTGCACCTGCACATGACACACACTGTCAGGAGTCTGAAACTCTGTGAGACTTAAAACCAGTAGAATAATGAATGTTTATGGAGTTTATGAGTGTGGAACAGGAGCATTCCGGGAACAATGAAAAAGATATCATGGTGGACCCTGTGCACTGACCCCAAAGAATATCACTCTGCTGTAATGGATAATGCAAGCTTTTTTCCTTCTATTTGTTTTCAATACTTATTGTAAGTTCACCACTCTTTGTCTCCAAAATTAATGCTGCTGTTGACTAAAACCCGGAATTCCACAGCGTCCACGTGGACATTACAAAATTTCAGAATTGTTGTTTGGTCAACATTAAAAGTAAGAAAATCCTTGACTCCAGCATCATGTTGAAGCTGAGAAAACAGCGCAGACTGGTCAATAGGTGGCGCTGCGAAAATAACTGCAATGCGGATGACTTTCATTGCGGTGCTTGGACCACGTATGATCTGTAGGGGTCCGATACAGGTGTCAAACATGGCTTAATTTGTCTGATGTTACACTAGAAATAAAAGGATTCTTATGTCTTTATACTGTATCACATAACACTGTATTAAATTTATTGCTGACAAACTGTGGCCTTAATATAGACTCACCACCAATTCTGTCTTGATTTTCAAGTCCTTCTGCTCTGTGAATGTAAATCTGAGTAACCAGCTGAGGGTAACCACGAAACGAAGTCCAGCAGCTCACCTGGGGTTTATCCTGATCCAGCTCCCTGAAACACAGACAGAAAAATTTTAGGAATTGCACTCGAGTTCTGCAGACTGAAGCAATGAACTAAAGCTCTTTAGATAAGCAGAGAAACATCTTCAGGGTTCTAATGCACGACGTAGTAAACATGAAACCATACTAACCACAATGTTAAGTGCAAATCTGTAAAACTGCGAAGGTGATTCGAATGAAAACTTTAAAAGTGTAACACAAATTTTTTTTTTTTCTAGAGGAATCTCGTTTACACTTGCATGAGATTTGCAAAAAAATTATTTCTTTTTTGTGACACCTATTTGTAATAAAGAATGAAAATTAAGGTTTTCATTTGACTCACCTTCGGATTATGTCAGAAGCGCAGCAGTATTGACTGTATTCTTAAAATAAACTGTTTTGTGTAAATGCCAGCTGAACGTTATCATGTAGAGATAGCAGAGAGAAGAGCAGCTCTCTCAGTGAACACGAGTCTTATCTAACCAGTGTTACTGTTTAAACCAAGTCAATGACACATGCTATAAGAATTTCCCAATGTAATACACTCATGCCATGAAACCGGCCTATGCAACATGATGTCATTTTTACAGTCATGTGACATACTGTACATAATGTACATAAGTATTAGTAATTCGTACTTGCACCCAGCGTCCTGACCAGTGTAAACTCTGAGCATGAACTCTCCCAGAGCATCGGGTTTGAAGGTGGACGGGATGATGACGTAACGACCTTTACGCATAACCTTCCTCATGAAAACGGAGCGTGCGTTGATGTACGTGGACGTGGCGACGTTCTGCTGGGTGATGATGTCATGCATGCGGTACTTCCTGTTCAGCTCCACCTTGGTGCAGTGTGAAGAGAGAGAAATGTGCATGAAATAAACATCCTTTGCACTTCATTGTTGCGTCTCACAGTTGAGTTTTACTTCTTCTTTTCACATGGTGTCATTTTGTATAATGCATTTTTCCATTTTATGTAATAACTTGAAATTCTCCACGTACTAAAATCCCTCTCAAGAATAATAATTCATCCACTCACTCCTGGCGTAGTTTATCTGTTATCCAGATCACGGCTTTCTAAGCTCTGTATTTTCTCAGTTTGCTGCTTCGGGGGTCAAAGTTACGTCTCATCGCAGAAAGGCAGAAATTTGTTTCATTGTGATGTGAGCTTTGCCCACAGCTGTAACAGGAACATTAATAATTCTGTGTCTAGACATTCGATCTAATTCTCTCATTGGGACATTTCCCATCAGAACAGCCAAAAACCCAAAATTCCAGTCAATTATCTGCAAAGATTTGCTGGCTAAGTGGGAGAGAAAGCACAGAGCTTCCACAGAGCGTAGGAGTTTAATGCTAACATCCAAAATAAGCTTTTTACATATTTGCCCTTTGACCTTTATCAGGCCAATAGTTCTTCTCCAAACAGCCAGCCAACAGAAATATCAGGACTTTTTTCTGTATTGAAGCAGATAGTCAGGACCTGCAGCGTGCTCTTATTACCCTGAATTTACGCTAGCATGTTTCTCCTGCCGCTGGTAGTTTTTTCTTTTGGAGGCGTGTTCTAATGTTACCTAGTTACACAAATTAAATAACACACCAATCAGTCTGAATATAGGTTGTTTGATTTACATGCTATGTCCTTGTATTGATGCTAAATAGTTTTTCAGATTAGATTATCAAAACAAGCTAACTGTACTATCCACATACACTCACCAGACACCCCAATGATCTCTGCCACGCCTTATTTTTCTTCATAACGTCTCTATACACATTTAACAAGAGGTCATCAAACAGTAAATGGGAACTAAAGGAAATCTAAAGAAACTTCATAGCACATGCACCATAGGATCAGTCAATCAATTGGATTTGCTACTTGTACCTAATTTGAATTGAATTGAAATCTCAACTTGAATGCCACTTCTGACTGAATCATGGCTCAGGTTCATGCATGTGCAAAGGAAATTTATGATCACGTGTCAGTTTGTTGCTAAAGTGAATGTAGGTTATGGTGTGTATAAACGTAAGGACACCCGTCCGTATTATCACAGCTGGAGCCAGTTGGAATGTCAGTCCTTTAATCAGTGCTTTACAAACACTGGGTCAATAGAGTGGGTTACGAAAGACAAATCTGTTGTCCAAATCCAAGCAGGCAAGCCAAAGTCAAAAGCAGGAAATAGCAGATTAGTTATACAAGACTCAAGATGACAACACCTAACAATAAGCAACAGCTTAAAAGAAACTTTAAAACAAGAAACCCAAATAGACATCGATAAGAGGGGAACATGCAAAATTCCACACCATGGAACCTGTTTATCACGTTTTGTTTTTTTATTTTGTACTTTTCCCATAAAAAACAAATGATTCAACTAGCAAACAGGTTTCCTGTGTTCACCCAGGTGCAGAGAAACACGAAAACCCTCATAAGTCTCACCTTAAAGATGGCGAATCCAATGGTGAGGTTTTCACCAGCACCATGAGTGCTGTGGATCTTCATATCTCTCTGCTGCAGTGAAACCAACAGCTCTTCTTCCTCTTGAGAAATATCTAACACAAACTGGGAAAAGACACAAAGGGAAGTGTTTGATGTTGTGGTCCTGAAATGTTCTATAACACTGGCCACTAACCCTGTTCCTGGCGATCTACCTTCCTGCTTCCTGTTCCATCTCCAACCAAAATCTAACACTCTGCTTTTAGGTGATCAGAACATCTTTAGGCAATGTTTGGATATGATTATTCTAGAGTGGGGAAGGTTATGGTGTTACCATTAGGTTCTGTAGGATGAGGAAGGTACTTGTGGGTTCTACAAGATTATGATACACTTTAGGGCCATTTTGTGGTGATACCCTTGCGTTAACTTCACAAAAAGGAGCAGGATTTGGTGGTAGTTGTATACTGGGATTTATGGTGGTACCTCTAAAGTCAGATGTTGGTATTTACTGTGGGCTAAACAGAAAAGGGAATATTGTGGTGATACTTATAGGTTCTGTAGGAAGAGAGAAGTACCTGGTGGTTCTACAAGGTTACACTGGTAACTCTAGGACCTGACTGTGCTGATAATTGTGGATATTATGTTGGTAATTGAAGGTTCTGTTGGAGGACTGTTGTGGTACCTGTGGATTCTGTAGGAATGTCTGCTTATGGTTCATGCAGCCACCACATCGGTTCTTTAGAGGATCTGAGTGTTTCATCCAATTCCCAAAATACACCACCTCATGCCATGTCTTCTGCGCACTCAGCAGAGACGTGTTTATCAACCGACACACATCTGCTTCTGTGAAGTTCTGACACCAATCATCAAAAGACATCCTGAAGAATTAACACCAACAAACAGATTAATAAAATTTTTCTTATCTCCTTATGAGCTTTATGTTAGAAAGAATAAATACAAAGGGCTACATGGAGAATGATATGTCATGGTGTTCTTTCCTGGTTGAATTTTGGAGAGATTATTTTAAGAAATTAGCAAAATGTTGACTCACCAGAATTCTCCATCATCCTCCACAGTGATACCCAGATTATTTCTCTCCATATTCCCAATCTTCTGCCATTCCTCTGAACTACAGTGAAAAGGGAATTTCATCTCAGACCAAACAGGGAACTAAAGAGAAAGATTCCACTTCTTTTCATCTCCCATTCTCACCTGTCACTCCAGGCTCCATTCCATTCATGTTTACCCCAGGGGTTCCTCATACGAATGAGAGGGATGGTGTCATTCTTAAAGAAGGCTAGTAGGCCGTGTCCCAGCCGCACCTTCTTCACCGCTGTCACAGAGTATGCGTGACCTTTGACCAGACCATTTGGCAAACGCAGCTCCCGTTCTTGAGGAGATGCCTGACAGGAAACAGGAGAAAAACCTGTTCAGAGACATTAGTGACTCCATATACTATACGTATTAAGCAAATACATGACCACAGACACTGTCAGAATCTCCACAATCTCCCATTCTACAAATTCTACTTTGAAACTTGTAGGTATCCAAAAAATCTAATAGAACCTATACAGGATTTGATGGTGGAGTATTGAGTATATAAATTACAGTATTTGTCCATAGACCTGACTCACCGCTATAGAGCAACTGATGATCCCTCCCCGTTCGTACACTTCGAGCAGGTCTGAGAACAGTTTGTCCTTTGCTTTGGGGTCAGTGCGGTAGTTTCCTGTTTCCAGACTAAGAGGTTCACTTACAGCGCCACTGAAATCTGCCACAGCATCTCCTGTGTTCCCTCCACTGAGAGATTCATAGCAGCCTGACAATCTACAAACATAACATTATCTTAGAACAATTCTTGTTCTTTATCTTCAGAGACTTGCGGACATAACTGGTCAGATTTTGGTTTGTTAAAGTAGAAAAATAATGGACGCAGCATACACTCCTGTGGAACTCCTCATTTGGATAGATGCATTAAATAAAAACAAATCAACCTGTATTAAACACAACATTATGCAGTTACCAACGAGGCATCACCATGTAAGATACTGTTACTGCTCTTATCTTAGATAGTTGATGTACAGTAGTAGTTTTCTAAACTTGTATCCAAAATTGCATCATTCTAATTCCTGCAAAAGTAACTATTTCAGCAACACGTCCCCCTTTTAATGTCAATCACACTTACTTAGCATACGCCTTCTCCAGCAGAGCGCTCCAGAACTCATTCTTGGATTTGGAGTGGCAATAAATCAGTTTCCCGTTGATGGTGGGTAAACGATCATCCACTACCACTTCTGTCCACTCACCAAAAATCCAAAACTGGAAGCGGAAGATTCCTGCGTAATGCTCTGGTTGTTTGGGATCCCATTCCTGCTCCTTCCAGTTAGGAATCACCTAGAAAATCATGGAAAGAAACTCATGCGTGGATGCAGCACTGGCAACCAGCATTTAAAAAAATTTGTGTAAAATATTAGCCATATAAACAACAGCCTTTAATGTTAGTAATAAAAACACACAGACAAATGGGCTGACAGTGTAGTCCAGGCTTTATTGAGCATATATGCGACAGAGGATTTTAATGCATCTGAGCAAAACATAAAAATCTTCACTAGCATTTCCTGCTAAAGTCATGCTAGCAACCTGGCTAAGATTGCTTCAGGATTCCTACTGGTGGTGTGACTGCAAACAGAAATAATTCCCATGAAAGTGTGTAGGTTTCAGGGGAGCTTCCCAGTGGCTAGCTCCTCTGAATGAGTCTTGAGTATATCAAATCTAGGTTGACCTTCTTAACCTGTTTTTACTGGAACCCCCAACAGGAAAATGGGAAGGAAAATGAATGAATGAATGAATGAATGAATGAATGAATGAATGAAGCTTGAAGCAAAATGAAGTGAAATCTGTACACTGATTCCAAGATATTTTCTCACTCCTGACTGGCTCGCCAAAGTCTTTGATCTCAGATTTCTTGGTGTAGATATTTGCTGGGAGCTTCACTTGCCTAAACATTGCCTTATTTCTGGAAGAATGGTCTATTTGCAGTAGTACAGCCATCAGAGAGATAAAAAGAGCACCTTACTCAATCTTTATCTCTGGTCACATGCCACTGTGCACAGGGGTAAGTGTTTTTGTCTGAAATAGACAGGCAAAGTCAATACTAGGCTGTGGACTCATCCCAAAAGGGCAAATTGAAGAAATTAAGAGCTGTGATGTTACACAAGTCAGACAACATCCTAAATGTTGAACCTCCTCCTTCAATAGCACATGGATCTAACAGAATTCTAAGCAGTACATGAATCTTCAATCCTAGAGCAGACACTTTATAATAGATCACATAAATGATCCCTTTCCAGACTCCCTAGTGTAGCAAGAAATGTCTTTAAACTCGCATAATGGAAGAAAAAAAATTCCATGCCTAGACTTCCTCAGGGTGAATGCACTCCCAGTGAATATCAACTCATAAACTTGCAAATTGCTTTTGCACTACTGTGAAGGACTGGGCTTCCACGCATGATGTGATCTGAACTTATACCCAATAGACTTTGAAAGGGAAAAAAGCCCTTCAGCCAGAAATGGAATTCACATCATTCCGATACAGATGAGGTGTAATGTTCAGACTGACCTTCTGCCATAGATCTGGTTTAAGAGCCAAACAGGAACAAGCTGCAACGAACCAGCAATTTCCCACGTCACCCTGATTCAGGTCATGAGAACTGATGCCTTCGACAAAAAGATGAGGGTTCTCGCTTATCTCCTAAAGAAAAAAGATAAAGGTTTGACACTAGTGGTTTCAATTTATACGCTCATAATAATCTGGTGGTATGCAGCATACAGAGTCAGAAAACATATCCACATGTCTGTTTGAGACACTGAACACCTCCACAAAACCGAGAGGGGAGACACCATGCTAAACTGGAGGCCATAAGTCTCATTAATTGCTATCTACATTATCCTTGTAGCTAAAGAAGCAAACTTCACACGTCTGTGCTGATTGACTACATCTGTTATAAAACTAGACCTCTGAGTAAACTGGCTGATTTTTTAGAAGAAGCGTCATTCATCGAGCTGCGCATGATTTCAACACTGTTCCAGACAAAACAACCAAACGCTGTTCCCGTTAAAATCCGAGTTTTGTTTTCTTTCTGAAGAATTGAGGTTGTGTTGGGAGTTGAATGCTTGAATGTGTTTCATATCTCTCATTAGGTGTGATTATATATCTTGCCCTACTCCACATTTAATCATCACATTTTTGCCAGTGGAATAAAAACAAGAACAAGAATTCTGGAACAACAAAATATGTTCCAAAGCTCTGGGTCAAAGCAGTTATTAAGTTCAATAATAAAGGCTTTAGTAGTGATGTAAGAAGATCTTATCAAGATTTCAGGAAAGATTTCTATCCTGGGTCAAAAAACATACACGAGGAGACCAACAAGAACTTGAGAGAAGGAATGAATTACATTGACTCTTTTAGATCATTTTGTAGTTGCACTGGACGCCTTGAATAGCTTCATGTACAATCATGTAGCAGACTTTACATAAGGAATAACACACTTGGGGTCATGCTGTTATTGGAAACAAATTAACTTTGAGGGAGTAACAGGAGCTCCACTTCCTCACACAACCCCATCACTCGGGATTCTATTACTTAGCACTTTATCACTTTTATACCACCCCAAAGTTTAAATGATCACAATTTTTTTTTACTTTTTATCCATTTATAGTTACATTAAATCATCCTTAAACAAGTTATTTCCTGGTCTCACGTATGTTATAGCAGCTGTAAACACTCGTTCCCTCACCAGTATCAGAATGATGCATTAATAAACCCCTGTGCTACTGTCAGAGCTGCTCTTATAAATTCCACTGCACAACAATGTTTTTGAAAAGTCTTGCTTCCTGAAAAGTTGTTGCTGATTGTGACAGGTACCTTCTGGGTTGCACAAATATAGTTTTGGTTTTACTGCATCACGTATGAACCCGTGAAATAGAGAAATATACATTGATATGTTTATTGACAATAACGTATTTAGTCACGTTTATGTTTGGTATAAGCTATTAAATTCAACAGAATTAAAAGTGTTTTGCTCCTGATTTTCTTTTGTATTCAGTGTCTGGTGCATCACG